>VYXC01006694.1:1534499-1568215 GCA_013397175.1 Platysteira castanea | reverse complement strand
AAACAAAAAACAAAAAACAAAAAACAAAACAAAACAAAAAAAACCTCTAAGGGACATCATAAAGGAATTCAAAATTTGCTACAGATTAAAGTCACCACTTGTAGTGACGGTGGTGGTTGCCCTGCTTCCACATTGTTTTCAGCTTGCATTAAGCCACATGTGGTTACATGTTTATAGAATTTCTTCCTCTGTGTGTAGTGTGTACAAAGGTTTAGGAGTAGTGATGCAGCCTAGTATAAGAGCCCATAAAGCAGTCAAGATAATGCCGTGAAGACATGATAGCTTTGGGATGCAGTCTCATGGCCTAACTAGAAGATCTAGAAACCAAGGGTCCAACTGTTAAAGAAGTCTTTTTCTTCTCAGTAAAGGGATTTGGGGTCACGATGTCAGCAGTGTGTTGAAGTAAGTCTTTCCTACCATCCCCTGGCATTTGTCAGCAGACTGTCAGACCAGAACTGATCACCAGATGTCAATCCTCCTAGTAAGATATTCAATTCTTTTGCATTTCAGCCATAGGAAACATGATTCTGTACAGTCTTAAATCTGAACTAAATGGCACCCTCTTACTTCAGCAAATCCCAGCTTTGATCTGGGTGGAAGCCCTCACACGCACCACGGTGTTAGTGTGCTGCAGGTGCTCAGGTCTGGTCTGGAGATTAATACAAATGGAAAGCACTTTGGTTCATTTTGCCAAGCAGAGTTACTGCCTCTCCCGACAGAGAGCTAGAAGAAGGCACGTAGAGCATCTAGGCAGGTTCAGAGGACAGGATTTGTCCTGTAAACCAGGCCTAAGGATGGCCCAGACTCTCTGTGCTAACCAAGTAAATTTCTCTTTGCCTAGTTTCCCTTGTTTTGGTTCAGCATGCCTGCGATCCTGAAGGGCTGGATGGACAGAGTCTTGGTCCAAGGCTTTGCTTACGATTTGTCAAAGGCTTATGATGGCGGTTTGCTCCAGGTACGCTTTTGGAATTGTTTTATTAAGGTCAAGGTTTGCACCATGTTCTTGGGGGCCTTGGTCCTTCTTTTCCACTGTAGTTGTTTAAAGCTCTCACTTTACACCATGTTGAAGTAATGTATCAGCCCTGCTTCACACATGAGTGTCAGCCATATAATTCCTTTTCTTTAACCTATCTCTTCCCAAAGACACACAGTCCGCTGTCTAATTGTATGACATCCATCTTTGCCTTGCAACTGCCCCTTCATGTAAGGTCTGGAAAAGAAGAGGTCACCCTTTCCCCTGGAAATCCATGCTGTCCAGGTTTCCCTGAATAGCTCTTGAACTGTTCAGCCACTCTTCTTTAAACATGTCTTAATCAACCACCACTTTCCTAATTCTAGGACAAATTATCCCTGTTTTCTTTCACCACGGGAGGAAGCCAAGAGATGTATTCAAATGAAGGTATCTGTGGTGATATGCACTATGTCCTGTGGCCCATGCAGGTATAATATATGAACACATGGTTGTTTTTTATGTCAATTTTTATTATTTCGATTATTTTAACAATTGTTTTATTGTTTGTTTTATATGAAATATAATAAGAAATAATCAAGTTGTCAGTTCCAAGGATCTGCAGGTTGTACACTGTTACCTAAAATCGTGGGACTACTTTAAAAGTCCACTGACTTTTAAAGTTGTTTTGTCCCCCTTCTAGCTTGGAATCTAGAGGAAGCTTATGCTGTTACCCTTTTCAGTTTCCCTGCTGTTACGGGATTTCCTTTAGCTCAGCCATGCAGGATTTCTGTTCCCTGTGGTTACCCAGTTCATGCAGGATGCAAGGCAGGAGGGGAGCCACACATTACCCTGGCATTAACAATCAACACACAAAGGTTAGCATGCCTCTTCTAATTGCTACTCTTTTATCAGAATTACCAAGCATGGTTTGGGAAATGCAGGTGGTAAGGCCAGTTTTGCCAGCTTCTTCCTGATACAATACAACAGATGAGCTAAAATTCCATGGTCTCCTCCCCACGCAATTATCAGGTGCCTGCTTCTGAGGAGCTGTCCAACTGCAGAGCTCACAGGTCAATAGGACAGCATGGCAAAAACGTGAAACACAACTCTAAATTCAAAAATACACACAGGGAAAATGGCAGGTTGAGCTGATTCCACAGGCACTAGCCTTCCTACAAGATCATTTGGCTAAGCCAGAGGCAGAACATTAGAAAAAAACAGAAGTAGATGTGAAACACACTGCAGGTAGAGACCAATCTGAGGAGTTTCAAACTGGACAATGAACTTCTGGCCACCCATGATCCTTGCAAACTGAACAGTGAACAGCTGCCAAAGAGGACAGTTCTGTGGGATTAACAGCAGTTAAAAATAAATTCCACAGAGCAGAATAAGTGAAGTTGCCCTTATCTTTCAGTGTCTTTTTATGCCATTCTGCTGAATGCCTTCAATAGTGACTGCCTGGATAGATAGTGAACTTCTGCAATTTACTTTCCTTCTGATAAATGCACAGATTTAGAGAACCTGACTGATACTGGGTCACACAAACAGAACAGATTTGAATCTTCCATGTTCTTCAAATGAAAGTAAAAGAGTAAATATTTCCTGAGCCATTTCTTTCTTTGTTTTGCATCCAGCATGGAATCATGCACTTCTGTGGTGTCAAAGTCCTTGAACCTCACATCTGTTATGCTCCAGAGAACGTCTCTGAGGAGAAGAGGAAGGAGATGCTGACTGCCTGGACCCAGCGTCTGAAGACTCTTTGGAAGGAAGAACCCATAGACTGCTCTCCTGAGTGGTATTTCAAGTAGTGCTCAGCTGCAAGACTACAGAGAGAAGATGGCTTTTTTCTCCATTCTTTTTGATGTTCTATCTAAATACCTGAACACTCATCTTCTAATTCAAATATATTTGAAGAATCTTGAGTGCTGCAGCTAGCAGTTTAACTGACAATACAGCATTTATCTTCACCGATTCCCAAGGGATTCCCCTCAAGGATGGGTGCAAAACTCTATGCGAAGTTCTCCTTACTCACATAAACAGTGTCACCCTGCCTACTTGTGGCTGATAACATTCATAGTATTTCATGGCAGATCACACCATTGCTGCTTGTCAAACAGTAAAGTACATGGCTAAGTTTATTTTAACACTTTTTGTACCAACTGCCAATTTTTTTTTCCTTTACCAGGGAATATGTTGCCCATACTCAACCTTTAAAAGCCCAAGATTGATTGTGAGAGTGCTACACTTGTGCCTTGGAGCTATGAAACCACATCATGAGTAGTGTTGCAAAAGGATGTACTGTTGCAGAGAGTCTTAAATAGCTGGAAACCCTTATGGGCAGCCTTAGGCTTTTACACATGTTTACAAAACAATATTAAAGCTATGACAGATACCAGAAAAGGGAAAAAATAAATACGAATGTAGTGGTATGTCAATGAATTGCCTTCCTTTGTAGACTACAGCTCCCATTTGTAAAGTATGTATCTTCCCATAATCAAAGTAGAGAGAAAAAGGAATCCTGTTTTTTTGCCTGCCCTCTCACATCAGTCAGTGTTGGTGTTTGGGTCTGGAGAGTGTTTACTTCCTCTCCAGCATCAGCATCAATGGGCTTTCTTGGAGATCTCCAGCACCAGCAGTTGGTGAGGCAGAGCACCAACCTGAAAACCTGCAGGTGCACTGTCTACAGGTCTGGATCTATGGGACAAAGGATGTCTGGCTCTTAATATCCAGGATTTTTACCTGGAACTGTAGCAGGATTATTTTTGTGCTTTAAAGTTAACCCTGTTTGTGCATATGACAAGGGGTGGGTTTCTCACTTAGCTACTGGATTTCTTGCTTTGACCAGCTCAGCTAACTGCTGCCTTTGCACTTGATATTACAAGAATGTGGCCTCAATAAGAACCCATCTCCTGAGTCACTGTCAAACAACACCTAGGCCTCCGTGCATCTGCCATTCCTGTTTTGTGGCAGTCTTGTCACACTCCAGCTTTACAGTTCCTTAGGGACTGTTTGGATAATAAACGTGCTGAGCCCAGACTCTGGAGGCTCAGTGTAAGCTGATACACCAGACTGGGAATTGCCACCACAGAAAAAGGGTCCTGTTTGCTCCCGTGTGAAGGGCCACCTCTAGCTGAGACATTTCCCAGGAAGCAGAGCTGCCCCAAGCTGTTGCAGATGTCTGCTGCAGGGCATGTGAGCCAAAATCTTTAGCTTGCAGAAGCAGGAAATTTGCTTTGGCTCACTAGCTCTGTTATAGGAAGAGGAAAGTGCAAGGGAATAAGGAAGAAAGTGTTATACATCTAAGTTGTGAGGAAAGCAGATTCATGCGTAAAAGACCTAAGGAGAACAACTTAAAGTTACCAAGAGAAATTTGAGGGCAGATTTTAAAAGAAATCATCCTTCTATTCACTGTGTTCAGTTAGACTATTCAAGACTACTCAGGACTATTCAGGAAAGAAGGAAATTGAGGTGAAAGTAGAAGTTGCAACTGTCACACCAATGTTACTGCCTTGGATCGACTGCAGAGCTTAGTGGGGTTAGCCATTAGATGAAGAATGCCAGACTGACCTGTGTGTTGAGGATACTGTGCTTGACACTATCTGGCAGGCACATGCCAGCTCCCACACACATGGTAGCACTGTTTTAATAAGATGGCTGAGATTTTTAGTACAAGGTATGTGAATGGTTGAGATTAATGCAAGTTCAGTTAAAGTTAAAAGAAAACTAATAGGTTTATCAAATTTTCATTAATACTAACATTGAAGACTTCTGCTCAGATAAATTAATTATTGGGAAAAGCACTAAAAATGTACAATTTTCTTTGTCCATTTCAAGATAACCTTTCCTTCTTCTCAATCAGAATTAAGACAATTCTCTGTAAATTCAGATTGCGTTTCTGGATCGGTTTATTTTCCCTATTCATTTAATGAAGGAATGTCATAACTGGCAACACTGACCTCTAAGCACATTCAAATAAATGACAATTTCTTTCTTTGCCTAGTGCTTGTTGGCAAATCATCACTGAATGAGACTGACACCTTTTTGACCAAGCAATTCTTATAAATTCAGCCATCTCTCTTCCTGCCTTCAGATCACACCTTCAGCCCCATACACAATGCAAAGCTCAACAGCAGAAGAACCAAACTAGACAAACCAAGTANTTTTTTTTTTTTTCTGCAAGATCTTGGAAGGAAGCTGTCTATTCAGTTTGTCCAACACAGGGCAGTGTTGATACTCAAAGAGAAAATTTCCCTTCGAAAGTGATCACCAAGGCTGTTCTATCTCCCCAAACCCACAGCCGCCCACATCCTTCTGTGTCCTGCCTGTCTTTGCCACGAGACACTTCTCAGAAAGCTGGAAGGGAGGAGACACNCAATTCTTATAAATTCAGCCATCTCTCTTCCTGCCTTCAGATCACACCTTCAGCCCCATACACAATGCAAAGCTCAACAGCAGAAGAACCAAACTAGACAAACCAAGTAACCAAAGAAAGAAAGAAAAAAAACCTCAGAACTCAAATGTTATCAAAAGATTTCTCAAAAGATTTCTGTAATATTTGGGATTGCAGGAGAAGACTAAAACTGCACAATTGACCCACCAGAGATATCACATCAGTTTTTGCATTTGCTTTATTTACCTGACAAATGTCCCAGACTCTTTGGACTGCAAGTTCAATAATGCTCTCCTTGNCCAGCCCAAGGCACAAAGCAGACGGTGCCACCCCTGGAAGAGCAGATAAGGGTAGACGGATGCTTTAGGAGTTCACACACTGTGTTGCTGACCATCACAGGGAAAAATGAAAGACATGATTTGTGGGCTGCTATTGCCCTACCATGTTGATCTGCTGCTGCTTTTCTAATAGTGCCACTTTAAAGCACCATGGGGAATTCAACAGTTCGCCAGAATGGGAAAGATCACGGTAAAGACCGTGAGACACTCATCACTGCCATCTTTTTCACAGAATAATGGCAAAGGCATTGCTCTCATGTAAAGAAGCTGTATTAACTACACACCTGACTTCAGGAGGAGGCTGAACTAGGTGGTTTATGGCAATCCTTCCGTTTATGTATTTCTGCAGCTGTCCCCAGAACTGTTATCAGTGACCGTGACTCTGTTGACAAACAGAAACTCATGCCTCCATTCTTCCTGAACAAAAAAAATCCCCACATCTGCAACGCCAAATCTTCCACAGAGAAAGGCATTTCCAACACGCGTCAAAATCCCAGCTGCTGTCTGTCTTGGTAACATCGCCGGGTTTTCACGGTTCAGAGTGCGCAGAGCATTCAACCAATGACCGAGTCGCGCCCGGCACCGACAGGAGTACTCCGAGCACTCCACGGAGCGGTCACAGCCAGCGGCCGCGCGGCACCGATAGGAGTGCTCCGAGCGCTCTAGGGTACGGTCACAGCCCGCGGCCGAGCGGCACCGCCCCTGCTGACTCGCCTGGTTGCTCCGCCTCCGGCAGCCCCGCGTATCTCGGGCCTTCTTAAGCGCAGGGCCGGCCCGCTGGCCAAGCCTTCGGGGAAGGCGGCAGGACGGAGAGCGGCCGGAGAGCGGTAAGACAGGAGCGCCAGGAGTGGGGACAGCGGCACATTGCCGCGCTGCCGCGCTGCCGCGCCGAAACTGAAAGCATCACCGCGACCCTGCCGTGCGAAGGCGCCGCTGCGGGGTCCGAGTGGCGGTGCTCGGGGGGCTGCCGGGCTCCGAGGCGAGATGACCCGGTGGTGGTGTGACACTACATCCCCCCATCCCGCCCCACCGAGTAGGGTCTCCTGGGCACGGGGGAACGGGAAGCGGTGCATAGGAGAGGAGGCGGGCGCGGCGGCAGGAAGCCACCGGGAGGAGAAGGGCGACATGGCAAGTCAGCCAACGAGGAACTAGGCCAGAGCAGCCCCGCGTTAGGGCTTCCCGGCCCCGCGGCGAGCGGACGCCTCTGGCGCTGGGCGCCGCGGGTGCGGTGGGGCCGCGCTGGGGCTGAGCGGGAGCGTCCGGCAGCGGCGGCAGGCACCCGTCTGTGACAGCCACGGCCCGACGCCGCGCCGCAGCCGAGACAGCCTGTCCCGATTCCCATACGGAATGCACACCTCTGTGACCAGAACCGACCGTGACACTTTTGCACGGGTACAGGCCACTGCACGGGCCCCATCCTTTCCTCTTCCCACGCTGCCCCTGCTCCTGTGAAAACTTGTGCTGCATGACAGCTTTGTTTCCCTTGTACTGGCTTCTCCTCCCCTTCCCATGGGATCCTTTCTGTAACCTGCTGATGATCCTACACAGGTATGTGCTTTGCTATTTCCAAAAGGAAAAAAGAAAAAAAAAAATCATTCCTTAGTGAAAAGATACATCATCTGAAAAACTGGAGCAGAAGGGAAAGGTTTAGATGGAGTGGGTTATGATAGTTACAGCAACTGATCTGAGATGCCCTGACAGCTTTTGAAACATCATTCACACACACAGTATTTTTGTTATCAGCTGTAGCAGCCCTTCTATTTCTCATGTTACTCATTTGGGAATACCAGCTTTGGCTTCTGTTCTTTATTCCTTTCTGTTACTGACTGGTAACTCAGTGGCCACAAGTTGTGGCACTTGTAAACATGCTAATATTATCTCCAGGTAAAGTTTGTAGCACCTCTGAAGAACTTATGTGCTGTGAGCATCATTAGACTACAAAGGCTGCAATCTATGTTTTTTCATATTACCGTGCTAATGTGCTCAGCACTCCTCCTTAACCGTGCAGGTCCCATCAGATCAGTTACAAACTGTTAGAACTGAGCAAAGCACTTTTGAACAGTGATTAGGGAATATGACCTGATGACCCTAATGTCCAGGGTGTGATTCTTGTGAATTTATATGCCCTTTAGGAGTTAGAGGAGAGGACATAACCATAGTGTTAAAAAGAAAAATGCCACACACTCACTTATTGCACTTCTGTCCTTCTCTATGGAACATCAGTCATATTGGTGGACAAAAATTCCTCTCTTCTAGCAACCAGCATTCAAAATTTTCATAATACCTGCTGGCGCTTCGTAAATATGAACCCACCCTAATACAAATGTTCAGAATAGTATATGAAAAAAACTGCTTTATAATTAATTAAGTATACAAATGAGGGTTACTTCACAGAACACAAATTAACTGCTAGAAGTATGCATAGCTTCTCTAAGGGTAGGCTAAATCAAATTACAAAATTTCTATTCTCTTAACCACAGATACATAATGTATGAATTGGTGTGTTCTAAGTACTGAGGATGCACATAAATTACCCTGTATCCACATAAGAAGCAGTAGGGTTGGAATGAACCTGAGTCTTTGAGCTTCCGTCCTTGATTTTTTATCATCTGACATTTCAAGGTATCATAAACCAGTATCTCATGTTAAATAGTATACCAGAATAAGTAGTCTTTGCTTTAAAGCTTGGCTAGAGATCGTTTTCCTGTGATACTCATTCTACAAGAAAAAAACCTTTGGGTTTGAAATAAGTCATTAATAAGAACAGCAAAAAAAGTAGTAGCATCCTACCATGCCCAAGGAAGAAGGTTCCCTCCCACCTCATAAGAAAATTCCGTCTTCTTGAATGTTACCTGCTCATTCCAGCAGACACATTGTGATATTAGAAGTTACTACTTCTTTTGAATTTCCAAGACTTCTGGTTACAGTGACTACGTGTGGCTCAGTAGGAACAGGTAATTAACAATGTAACAAGGAACAAGGTTCTGTATTGTTGCAGCTTTGGTCAGAGCTGTTTTTTGCCAGGTTATACGGTATTGAATTCCAGTCCCAAGCTATCAGTGGTATTAATGCAACTTCAGAGATTCACCATTCAAAAATACACATCTACTTTGCATTCACAAGAAAAGCATGTGCAAGTCTTATAACTACTACCTAGATGCATAATTGCTGTTAGTATGGAAAAATTAACATACATAAGTGACTTTAAACCAATTCTTGAAAGGGAGACCCAGATAAAGAAGCAAGATGTTAGTTTATGACACTTTTGACTCTCATGACTGAATTTAGGCCCTTGTACGTGTGACATCCACCCCATCTGCACAAAAGTGAATAGTACCACCACAAGAAATCCAGAGAACCATCACTAGAAACTTTGAGGGAGATGAAAGCGCATCTATGAAAGCAGCAATGGCACTGCTATGAGTCATTTGTTACCTGCTTTTTGACAGGTAAAAGAATTAAAACAAAAAGAAACAAAACAAACTACCACCAAACCAAAAAAACCATCTACCACAATAAACAAAACACAAGAAAAATTTTCTCTAATCATTATTAAGCATAGCAGGACTTTCCTTCTCACTAAATTAAGGCAGCCATATCCTCAGTCCTGTGCTCATAATGCAGGCTAGCACTGCAGAAAAATGAAACCTGCATCTTTTTGAAGTCAAGAAAGCCAAAGCAGAGAAATCTGAAGAGAGGACACTGCTGTGGGTGTAAAGAGATTGTTCCCTATCTGTACTACAACCGTCCCTAGAGTCTCTATACGTACTTTGAAGAGAAATCTCTTGCTCTAACTCTTCTACAGGCACCATTTGTTATTTTTTTTTTTAATTAAATTTACTCTTCCCTGTTTTGGCTTGTCAGTATTGAACTGATCAGACCATTTCCAGCTCAGCACTGAAACGTCTCTCTTGTCTAAGTTACCTACTTTCCACACACACCAGCTCCTTAGTTCCCAGGCACCCCAAAGAGGGTGTGGTAATGAGGCAGTCAAAATTAGGCTGCAGCTGATGTTCACAATAATATTGAGCAATCTTTTCAATTAGAGATTTGGTGATACAGGTGCACAGTCGTTTACAGGAGTTAGCAGTCATTTGTTGGTCTGGAAAAACTTGGGAGTCCCTTTGCTACACTATTTAGAACTCTTAGTTACCCCACCGAGCCAATCTGCTGTTGCTGATAGTGACACTTAGAGGTGGTGCCTTTCTCCCAACTCTGTTTGTGTCGTAGTTACCCAAGATGAGTGGAAAAGGAACAGCCCTGCTAGTCTCTTGGACTTTATCTTTTCTCAGCAAACTCTTTCTTTACCTGATGTAAGGTGCTTAAGTTAAAAACTTAGTGAAGGGGAAAAAAAGCAGAGCTTGTTGGCTTGCACTAGTGCTAGCAAAGCAGCTTGCTGGCATGTGCTGAAGGCAGGGGCTGGCCTGGGAAACATATTAGGCAAGAGAGTACCACAGCTTTATCAAAGGATTAAAATTATTCTGGCCTCTGCCAGTGTTTACTTATCTATTCCTTATCTATTATTTACCTATTTCGTAGGATCCCCCAAGATTTCTTTTTGTCTTTATACACTTTGGTGGTACTACAAGCCTTCACAATTTCTTTGTTCCTCTTCTTTTTAATGGGTGGAGAAGTTGCCATACATATTCTTTCTTAGCACTTGTCTCCTTGAGTTCATGTGCAAATAAGTTTCCCATAGAAGCTGAGTCCTTCATTTCACCCTCCAGAGGAATCTTTTATTTGGTTGTTTGGTTTAAGCTTTAAGCAAACCCTTTAGAGCTAGGTTTGCAAAGATGCCTAAAAGGTAGCTTAGAGTTATATAAGAATCTGGGCACCTGACAGGCCCATGTTCAGGCAATTCAGAAAACAAGATACCTATCAGAATCATTAAACACTACCTGCCTTGGGGATCACGGCTCTTGATTTTTCTGGGGTTTGGATTTTGCACATATGAAGTGTAGGGACAGTACCAATCTACTGCATACTGTATGGATAAAAACTGTTTATCAACAGCACTTTGAGATCCTCTGGTGAAGAAATGGTTTTACATCAACAGAATATAACTGTAGTGGGTTGACAGGATCATTGTGATCTTTAGGTCTGATTCTGTGAGAACCACAGCATTTTTGGTTTCCAACTGAGCATTTATAAAGGTCATGAGAGTTTGTTTCTGTCCCGCTCCTTAAATGTACACTTATTTAGTGCAACAGCTAAATGCTTTAAGTGATGTTCTTTTTCCTCCTTTGTACTACAGGTCTAGAAGCACGAGGGTACTTGATTTTGTTTTAATTGCTAAGTCACAAAGACCGCAGCCATGTCTCTGGAAGACATCTACATGAACACCAAGGATTTGCATGAAGAAAAAAAATTAGATGCTGGAGGATTTGGAACAATTTCTTTATGCTTTCACGAGAAACATGGATATGTAGTATTAAAAAAAGTGTATACAGGACCGCAGCGCACTGAGTAAGTTACAGATCTCAGTTCTGATTTTTATTTCAGTTAGTCTAAGTCCTCTAAATTCAATTAAGATAAACCTAAATAGAGTGTAATAATTTCGGGTCTTTGGATTCTGGAGATACTGTATGTGGGGGAAATAAGACAATGCTAACAGCTGTCCTGCAAATTTTCCTTTTTTCCCCTCTCAAGACAACTTTTTTAGTTTTAACTCATTGTTCCAGTGAAGTTCCTGTTTTTTGTTACAAGGTGACCACTATCATGAGTTGTTAAGAATCAAGAGGATTTTTGCACACTTAAGGAAATGCAGGAACTCAGTGGCCACACAATATCTTCAAACTTGCAGATATGTTTTCAATGAAATTATCCAAATGTAGATGTTCACTAGGAACATATATAAACTATCAGCACAACTCCAACCCCATGTGTGTTAATACCAGGAATGTAACTCTCTCTCCCTTGAGAAAGACCAGAGTGAGCCGAGCTCACTGATTTAATTCAAAGATTGAATTAGCTCTTGGTTTCAGTGGATTCAGGTCACATTGCAGCTCTAATACTAAAACTCTCCCATGAGTCATCCACTAGAGAGAGACAAAATTCCATGTTTTTTCTACTTTGGGTTATGATAAATAAATTAACGGAGTTTTTATTTTGCTGGTGGAACGCAAATTAGGAGGTTCTAGTAGTTTGCAGCCTGCAATGACAGTTTGGGATGACCACAGTTAAAATGGACAAGCTTGCCAAGTGTATTTTTGGGTTTGTGTTTTTATTTTCTCACTACACAGGCTCATAATTCTGTTACTCCTTAAAATATTGAACCAAAACTCTTCATTAAAGTTTTTAACTGAGCCTAATGCAAACAAAACAACCAGTTTCTTCTTTAGTAATATGGATGAACACAGATGGAGAAAGCAGTTTCCTTTTAAGTCAGAGGGCAGGAAAGCATTAGCAAGCAATATAGTTTCAAGATTTTCTTACATCCTTTCGTCTGATGACTAGAACAGGAACAATAATAAAAATACCACCCCTTCCATTAATTATGTAATGGATACTATCCTTTTTTAAGACCCTTAGTGAGCTCCCAGCTATGTACCTGTGATTATTGATGGGTTGTACTGAGGCCTAGGTAGAGTTAGCCTTTTAATTCATCCTAAAACAGTAATAGTTAGCAAATGTTGTCATCATTTAGTGTGCGTGTGGTTCCCTTGTAATAAATCCATTTTGAACATGAAGCCCTTTGCAAACAAGACCTCTCTAAGTTTCCTCCACAAGAAGGAGAGGAGTGGGTCTTGATCCTCCTTGTTCCAAGGCTCTTTCAGCCCTGTCCAGATCTCACTCCAGTTCAAAGATTTGAACATCCACAGCTACTGACAAGAACAATGCTTATGCAATTTCTGAAAAGCAGGCCTTAACATCAGGCTGAGCAGACAGTCTCTGTGTAAGGCGTTTTAGCAGAATCTTAGAGAATATAACCTGGCATGAACAAATCTGTTGCAATTCAAAATCAGCTGAAGGTATGGTTAATCTTGCAGGGGCTCTAGGGATGTTGACATTTTTGGCCATGGTTTTCATCATGAATCAGTGTGATTTTCAACCCTTTGTTCTTTCTAGGCTGTCACCTAAATTCAGTGTAAATTCTGTTTTACAGGTACAATGTTTCCCTTCTTGAAGAAGGCAGGATTATGCGCAGACTGCAGCATGACCGTGTGGTAAAACTACTGGGTGTCATTTTGGAAGACGGAAACTACTCACTTGTGATGGAGTACGTGGACCGGGGGAACATGATGAAAGTGCTACAAAATGTGAGTAGTCAATTACTTCATCCCTTAGGGTCGATGAGCTGCTTGAAAGAGACAGGATGTTACTGCCATATCCAGAGAATGGAGTCTTCAGTTTCTTATTCTTCTTTTAGTATTAAAAAGCCAGTGGCAGCACTGCCTTCTCTAGAGACAGCAGACAATGACAGTGGCTTTCCTGTGCATCACAGAGAAGCAGACCAATGACAGATTTAAGTTATAGAAGTGTCTGTAGAGATATGTGGATAATTCTCCTAAATATGTAGCAAATATTTGTAAATATGGAGTGACTCTAAAATTACTAATGCCAAAATTTTGATCCAAGAAGGACCTTAGAACCATAGAACATCCCTAGTTGGAAGGGACCTTGAAAGATCAAGTCCAACTTGCACAGGACAACCCCAAAAATCACAAGCACCTTCTGGGTGAAGAATCTTCTCCTAATAGCCAACCTGAATGTTGCCTAATCCAGCTTCAAGCCATTCCAACAGGCCCTATCACTGACCACCAGAGAGAAGAGATCAGTGCCAGTCCCTCCGCTTCCCATCATGAGGAAGCTGTAGACCATGATGAGGTCTTCCCTCAATCTCCTCCAGGCTGAACAGACCAAGTGACCTCAGCCCCTCCTCATATGGCTTCCCCCCTGATTCTTCACCATCTTTGTGCCTTCCTTTGGATACTCTCTAATGGCTTTATATCCTTCTTATATTGTGACCAAAACTGCACTCAGTATTCAAGGTGAGACCATACCAGTGTGGAGTAGAGTGGGACAATCACCTCCCTCAACCCGCTGGCAATGCAGGTTTTTCTTACCATACCTTAAGCAGAGGTACTCTTGGGACTGAGGAGCTTTTTTTAAAGACTGAGAATTAATTTGATTGGTGTAGTTCTGTTTTTTAATAGATTTCTCTTCTTGTTCTTTCTTTTAGCTCTCACTACCTTTGTCAGTGAGAGGGCGTTTTGTGCTGGAGATCACAGAAGGAATGCTTTATCTGCATGAGCAAGGCTTTGTACACAAAGACCTAAAACCAGAAAACATCCTTGTGGACAGAGACTTCCACATTAAGGTACTTGTTAAAACATGAATGGAGAAGGCTGGTGATTTGGGTTGAAGAATCCATTTCAGACATGCTGGTTAGAGTTTCTAACGTCGTAGGATTGGTAGATGAATGCCTTTGTAATTTAGTGAGCTATCATTAAGAGAGTGGTAGCCCTGGATCGCTGAATCGTGGTGGCCTATACAACCTCTGAGATTTGCACAGTATTCCCCCAACTGTGAAAAAGAAAAAGTCACTCAGGGCATTTAAAAAATATATTGTTGAGAATTAATGAGCTATAAATAACAAAAACAACTAGAAAGATGAAACAGATGTTAATACAGAGTTTGAAACAAAATAGAATGTTTTATGGATAAGGTCTTTTGTCCTTTATTGCTGTAATTTCTCCTCCTGCCTTCACCTCCTTTCTTTCTTTTGCCCGTTATCTTTTCCCCTTTTGTATCCCTCTTTTTCCTTAGTCATCATTTTTAAATGGCATCCAGGAGCTACAAAAAAAACCGCATCAGGACACTACTTCAAAAAATGGTTTAGAAGCCTATTCCAAAGCCCTTCTATTAACTTTAGTGGGGTTTTAGATCAAGACACATAGATATAGAGGCTACTGCGGAATAAGCCTGAGGGGAATTTGCAGCAGTCCTCATCAAATATCCTGTCTCTGGTCAAGGTGAGTTGTTGAAATAATCACCCCATTACAGTTTGAAACCACAGAATAAATTTCTATGAAGAGAGCTCTGTCATTTTCTAATTCTCACACATAAATTAGTGAGAAGTTCTTTCACATGGTTAATATAGTAGCAAGTGCAGCATGAGCAGCTTGCAGGTAAGAATTATAAATTTATTTATTTTCCGAAAATAAAACCCCCACCATGATCTGCTTTAAATGCAACTTGTATGAGGGGTTGGGTTTCAGCTCGCTTATATGGAAGGGACCAAACTAGGCTATCATCACTTTTCATGACAAACTGATTTGGAACCCAGGATCAAATTCAGAATCAGAAGAGTCTTCCTTAAGTAGCTTGATCAAAAGTGTAATTTAAGGCAGTTGTTGTATGATCCGCTTGAATGTGTCTAACATTGTTGGTAATTAGTAAGGGAAACGGTTGTTCTAGGAAATTGTAAATGTAGAAAGATTCACATCATATCCTTCTCTATCCCTAGACCTTCCCTCACTTGCAGACATGAAGCTGGACTCCTCCTTCCTCAGCAGAATGTTGCCTACATTTCCTCCGAATACACAACCTCTAAATGTAACCCAAGGCTTCAGAAACTCAGGAGGAACAATAAGCTAGTTAGAGGCAATAAGAGAGAAAAGTGAGTTAGAAGTGAGGCAAGGTGTCACCTCGCTTTTATCTGAAGTAATTGGGTTACACAACTCTGTTTGACAGCCACCTGTGGCCAAGAGAGACAGGCCCATTTTCTTTTAGTTTTCCTCTCCTGTTGACCTCCTGTTACATTGTGTTAGCACTGGTGCTAATCTGAACACCCTGCCTTGATTTAGGAAGCCAAACCAGCAGATTACCATTTACCTTGTTGTCAGTGCTACCCTTCTGTTGGGGAGCATTTGGTTCAGCAAGCTGCTTGACTGCCTTGCACTGGGTCTTCCCGTGTAAGTGTCAGTGCTGGAACAAGAGGAGCAGAGGGAGCGCATAAAAGGAGACTGGGGGAAAGAAGGGAAAGGATTACTTTCTTCACCATCAGCCATTAGTCTCGTTGCAAAACTGCACATTTAAGTTTCAGTAATGTCACATGTCAAGCACACGGTACCCAGGTATCTCTGCTTTAACTTACTCTGTGCTATTCTTTTCCATGTCTCTTTGGTATATATATCACATCATTTTAGATCCTCTTCTTCCCCTTTTCTGAAGTAAGATCTAAGGAGGTTGAGTTAAATGGAATCTAAATGGAAAGGGCAGTGAGGGAGGAGGCATATCTGCCCATCTCATAGATGGATTCTAGATTTGAATCTTAAATTCTGCTCATATGAATCTTCTGTTCTTCCATGAGCACTGCAAGCAGACCTCGAATATGATCATCAATATGAGTGAAACCAAGTTTCTTCTATCCTCACATTGTGCAAGTATTCCACAATCAGTAATAAAAGTTCAGCCTAATGGCTCACAATTGGCAGTGATACTTTATTTTGGACAAAAACCAAACCAACTAAACAAAAACAAGAAAAAAATCAAATCGTTTATTTTCCTTTCTTTAGTTGTATTTTTTCAATACTTAATTTTTAGATAAGTTATTAGATTAGTATTAAGTCTTGATAAAGTTGAGCACTGCATGCAATACTTGTTTATCTCCTCTTCATTACCGTACTAGCTCTGATGTGTTTCATTTTTCAGATTGCAGATCTCGGTGTTGCCTCCTTTAAGAGCTGGAGTAGGCTGACCCAAGAAGAAACTGTCCGACAGAAGCAAATCAAAAGCGCTTGCCAGAACAATGCTGGGACTCTTTTCTATATGGCCCCAGAGCATTTACGCTGTGTTAATGCAAAACCAGTGGAGAAATCAGACGTTTACAGCTTTGGCATTGTGATCTGGGCAATTTTTGCTAACAAAGAGCCATATGAAAGTATGCTACTTCTCAAAGGACGCTATCCTTTAAAAAATAAGTTACAAATATTAAGCATTTAACATTATAAAATTAAGATTAGTAGATTGATTCACCCATGGCCTAGAATAGCACCGGTTTGGCACCTCAGGGCCAGTGACAGGAATTAGTTGCACCATTCCTGAGTTCTAAGCATGGACAAAAACATCTCAATGAAATGCAGCCATGAGCTGAATCTACTCACATCTACATGGTGACAGAAATTAGGCAACTTGGTGACAGAACTTGGTGACAGAAATTAGGCAAACCTCAGGTGTGGGCCAGGATGGAAACTTTGACGGACACTGTTTCCTGAGGTGGACTAGTTATGTGTGGAAATGGGAATGATCCCGCAGTCAGTAATCAATTCTTGGCTGCATGGTGCTGATTTCTCAACATGCACCAGTGGGCTTACGTAGAACAATAGGAGCCAACTGTGGAATTCCAGAGTAAGACATTTATAATTTTGATTGGATTTTTTGCCAATTAAATGGCTAAATGTTGCCTGTGTGGCCATCTTTGTGTTCACACCTAGTGCAGAGCTGATGCACCTGAAAGGCAGGTTCTAGAGAGCTACATCTGTCACCCTATTTCACACTGCGCATGTCTTACATACAAAAGTAAATTGATTAATCTTAAAATAATTCTCTAATCCATGGAAGTCAGGGCAGTGGATTCAAATTCACTAGTATGAAAGATTTGTAGCTGTAACCTGGACATCTTTTAAATCGCATTTTACGTATCCACAAACACACAGGGAGCCACTTCATTGTCTCTTTTACCTGTGGAAAGGAAGCAAAAGACATGAGCAGAAGCTGATGGGAAATTTTATTTTTCAGATGGTATAAATGAAGCCCAGATTTGCTTTGGCATCATTAATGGAAACAGACCAGACATAAAGGAGATTGCTGATAAATGTCCAGTGGAAGTTATTGACTTAATGAAGCAATGCTGGGATGACGACTCAGAGAAACGCCCAACCTTTGCAGGTAAGGCATTACTTTAGGATTCGTTTGTGTCCATTGGTAGTTTATAATGCAGCAAAACAAACCTGAGTATTTTCCTCTTGAAATGAGTTGGGGGGATTTTTGAAAACTGAAATAGTAATTCATATGTTCTGTAAAGCGTGCTCTCTGTATTATGACCAAAAATGGGATCTGATCCAGCATTTACAGGTTTGAGAAATCCTAGTAAGTGGATGGAGCTAATTAAGACACGTTATACCTGATAATTTCCCTTCAGCATAGTATAATCTTATTGCTGAAATTTACAGAAAAACGAACATGGAGGGATGTAGTATATCTTGACCATGACTTGATCCTATTCAAAATATTCTAGATTCAAAAGCTGTCCTAGTTATTCTTCCATAAGCAATCCACCTGATTTTGACTAGCTAATCATCTTTTCATATGGTCAGATGCCAAAACACTTCCAATCAGTAGAAGTCTTGGCTGAATGGTCTGGGAAGGAGACTAATAGCATTCAGTCAGTAAGTCAAAATTCTGTATCTTGTTGTCTCTTCTTTCTGCCTCAATATAGAGTGCCAATAAAAAAAAAAAAACCAAACACCCCAATCCACAGAAAAGACCCCAACATATAACAGGAAACAGGTTTGTATTTAGACAGGGGCACCAACAGCTTCATACACAGCAGGCATGTATTTAAATACTCAGAGGAAATTTGTAAACCAGGAGGAACCCACCTATTATCTTCATATTTAACATACATAATCTACTGCTAATAGATGAATCTTATGCTTGTATTGGGTCTTAGCTCCTGATTTTCCCCTATGCAAGCCAAGGAAAGATGCTCTCAGCTACAGATCACAGACAGAGATTTCACTCTAAAAAGCAATACATCAACAACAAAAAATCCCTAGAAGTCATCTTGTTCTTGTTACTACTTTAAGACTAAATGTACCATGTAAACAAATTCCAAATGTATATATAACTTTCCTGTTTCTGACTTCATAAAAGTCTTTGTTCAATCCTTATCCATCAAGATCGTTAACAGTACAAGTCACTTTTACTTTCCATTGAAAACCACTTTCACTTAGTTCTTTTCCTTTTGCAGAAATCAGTGAAATATACAAGCCATTTTACTATGAAAATCTAGGAAAGAATATTGAAGAAGATCTGAAGAATTTAAAAGTGAGTAGCTTTCTAAGCATTTTAAGGTGTCAGTTCCCCACATTCCTTCTTCCCAACCCTAATTATAGTCAGATTCTGACACTTCAAGACTGATCATGCTTGACTGATGTGATTTCCTTCTATGATAAAATGGCTGGATTTGTGAATGAGGGGAGAGCAGTGCATGTCATTTATCTCAACCTTAGGAAGGTTTTCAAGACTCTCTCCCAAAACACTCTTGTATCCAAGTTCAGATGTTACTGTCTGGATGAGCAGATGAAAGTCTGGATGGCGAGTCCCAGAAGAGAGCAGTTGATGGGTCCTCCTTCACCTGCAGGCCAGGAGCAGCTGCAGTAGTGCAGGCATCTGGGACCTTCCCTGGTTTTCTCCTCTGTCAGTGACCTGACAGAAGGGATGGAGCGCACATAAGGTGTGCAAGTAACACCAAACTAGAAGCACCAGTCAATACAGTCACAAGGACAAGGCTCACAGCTGCAGGCTGGAGAGTGTGGCAACAGAAACCTTGTGAAATTCAGAAAGGACAAATGCATGTGTTGCACCTGGAGTAAAAAAAAACCCCAGCTTCAGTGCCAACCAGGGCATACCCAGCCAGGCAGCAGCACTGCTGAGAAGAACCTCGGAGTGGTGGTGAGCAGTGACGTGGGCACCAGCCACAGCCTGCCTGGCACAGCAGTGTCACAGGCAGCAGATCTGCTCAGCACTTGTTAGTCCTGCCATAGGAGATGGGCCTGTTTAAGCCCAGAGGAGCAGTGGCTTTGGGGGACATAAACAAAAAGCAACCTGCCCCTGTGTGTGAGGAGTTTATTGAGAAGACAGAGCCAAGTTCTTACAGCAGTGCATCATGTGAGGACTAGAGAAAAAAACAAATACAGAAATGGGAGACTCAAACTGGATGGAAGAGGAAAATTAAAAAACCAAAGCTTTTCCCTCTGAGGACAGCAGAGCAGTGGCACAAGTTACCTAAAGAGGTCGTCCAGTCACTTCATTAGAGGTTTTCAAACCCAACTGCACGAAGCTCTGAGCTACCAACTCCGATTTCATAAGCAACCGTGTTTAGAGCAGGAGGTGGCCTGAGGATTCACCCAAGGTCTATTTCCACCTGAGTGACACTGATTCTAGGATGATAGTTTGCAAAAGCTCCTCATATATCCGTTAAGTCTCACTCATGAAATATAATGTTATTCCTAGCAATTCAAAAGTGGCAGAATCTGATTTAAAGTTACTTCATAAATTCCTGGTAATTTTTGCCCTGCCTTCAGGCAGTATCTAATGAGTCTCAGCCTGCTTGAGATCTGCTATAGCACAATAATATCAACAGGTAAAAGTTAAATTCAGATAGTTTTCCTGAGTGTCCAAGTTGGTTTCTCTTACTTTTCTGGCTGTAAGTTTAAAAATTGTGATTAAAAGAATCATTTCCTGACTGAAATAAGAACTTCTTGAACAACAGAGCTGATAATGGAATCTTTTTATCATAGCTTTTATAAATTTATTCACTTGACTATACAGACTTCACTCACAGACAATAGACAGTATTTTTAACTAAGAAAAAAAAATAAACTTCCTTGTGAAACCATTCATTCCATTCTTTCACAATTTTTTTAACATGCTTCCTTCTCACCGAGTTTTCAGTTGTGGAAATGAAATTTACTCATTTCATGTAATGTTTACGAATCACTGGTAACTGTTCAAAAAAGCAACAGAGTTTTGCAAAATGAAACTGATGAAACAGATTTCTTGCACTGATTTGATCAAACTCCCAATGTGAACTGTATATATGTCAAATATATGATAGCAGTCCTAAATCAGGACTACAGCCAATTTTACTAGATGCATTAGCTCTCTGCAGATGCACCTCTCAAGCCATAGGGACAAAATGACTATTTAGAAAATGGGCTGGGAGTTTATTACTTTCTCAGGAGGGAAAGCATCCATTACAATCTGGGCACAGACCGAGAATAGTGGATCCAAGGCAAGTCACTTTGTGAATTGCTAGTACAGCTTCAGTAGCAACATGAGGTAGAGGATTTGGGCATAACCTCCCTGCCGCCTGCCCAGCA
This sequence comes from Platysteira castanea, assembly GCA_013397175.1. Lineage (NCBI taxonomy): Eukaryota > Metazoa > Chordata > Aves > Passeriformes > Platysteira > Platysteira castanea. Next base: position 1,547,425 of record VYXC01006694.1, on the reverse strand, counting down.
ATCATGGAAGCCTCCTAACTAAAAGAATCACAGAATAGTTGAGGTTGAAAGAGACCAGAAGTCATTTGGTCCAATCCTGCTGTTCAAACAGTTCCATTCCTCAAGTAAAATCTAAGGACCTATGGTTGTAATGTGTGTTAAAACATCACCTTTTGCTTTTGGAAGGAAATCGATTTTTTGGGAAGAGATAGATACGAATTGTTGATTTTTTTAATCTATGAAAGTACTTCTTGGGTTTAATTAATATTAAGAAAACCCACACAAACTCTACTTTTGGAAATTATTTTATGAGTAAGCAGTACGTGGTGAAGTTGAGAAATAATTTTTCCAGGTAAAAAAAGAACACTTCCACCAAAGCCTAGTAATGGGAACATCAAAAGAGTAGAACAGGAATAGATTTTGTCTTTGCTCTGGTGAAGTGAGGATGAGGGTTATAGAAAGGCAATTGCACTGCTTCTTTCTGAAAATTTCTTCTAAACTTCTTGTTTCTACTATCTTCATAAAAGTCTTTGTGTCTATACCTGAATGCTAATTATTTCTCACCTCTTCTTCCCTGCTGATGAATGAACTTATTAAATATAGATCCACAGAACAGGATGCATATTTGCTACCTTTACCTCAGCAGCATCCCCTCACCAAGATTGGTTGCCAGAAGTCTGGCTATTAAATACAAGTCAGACAGTCCAGAGCCACTCTGGATTGAGCTCATATTCATGAAGGCAAGGGTATTGTTTGGCCAACTCAGAGTATTATACACTGCAGTTGCATTGCAGTCCTCCCTCCCTTCATAGAAGAAAAGATTTTGCCCACTTGTAGCAAAGCAATGGATATTTTCTATCAGGCTGTGCTCTCCTCAAGAGTATAGGATCTTTTCCCAGAGATTCACAGAATCTGTTTATCCAGGTCACTTCACAGTGAAGCTGTGCTTTTTCCTATTCTACAGGTACTCCCTTTGGTTAAGATTTTGCCTGTAATTTGATCATTTGTTCTTTCCCACACGCAGAAAATGCGGCCTGAGTCAGATGAACTGCATATGATGGAATCCCTTCAGATAGATGCTGTACCAGAAGATAGCAGCAATGGTCAAGTAGGTAAGTTACTAGCACATAATTCTATGTATTTTGCCAAAGGTAAAGTTGTGTACAAAGCAAGTAACCTTACTATTAAGGGTTATTAAGTGACCCAGTTATTCAGCACCTCTAAAAGAACTGTAATCACTGAGAAGGTGTTACTTGCTCCCAGAAGTCACACTTAACTATTTCAATTTTTCTATCATCTACAAGTTCAAACTCATCTCCTTTTACACTACACTCTTCTGCTTTCCTCTTCCATGCCAAAAATTTTGTTCAACATTGAGCTTTTCAATGGTCACTTCGATAATTACTTTTCATACTTGATCTTTCTTCTCATCTTCTTAATCATGCCAACTGCTTGGCTTGCAGGCTTGAAATTCACGAAGACTTTTTTTTCCCCCCACTCCATTCTTTCTCATGAATGATCTGAATATGACCAGGATACATAATTGTAAAGTATTCCTTTGTTTATGACCTCACTCTTTAAGGAATCTGAGGAGCACTAGTAGGTAGTTTTTTCTCTCCTTTCTCTCATACTTTCATCAAATCTTAGATGAATTGCATGTTTTGTGATTTTATAGAGCTGGCTCTCTAATATGTGATGATACAGTTAGAGTTTTGTAGTAGTGTATCTGGAATTCTCTTACCAAAGTTCTTAATGTCAAGGGACACAGGATCTTATTTGCAACACTGATTTACAGGAAATAATAAAAAATACAGTAAAAAATAAAATGCTGCCAAGTTACCTCACATCACTTGAAAGACATGATTAAATTAATAATGTTAGACTGTAACATGCAACTAATAAATCTTTCCCAAAGCTAGGTTTGCCACAACTGTTCTTCAGTAGAACTGATGGACTTAAGGCAGCCCCGCTGCTGTATTTTTGAGTGTAGTTACATTTCCTGAGCAGAAAGAATCATGTATGACTGCTGCAGATTGCAGATCCTCTTGTGTTTTAAGTACAAAAGTCTGCAGTGAATCTCCACTGCAGAAATATGCCATCTTGACAGCCTGTCAGTCAAAGGCAGCAGTTTTTTCGCTAGTCAATGGGCATTACTCAGACAGTGGTAGTGAAAGGCATCCCACAGGATCTGTTCATACATCTCAAGCTTGCCCTGGAGAACAGATGCCATACAGTTTATGCTAATACTGAATTGCGAAGAGCTGTCACTTTGGAGGGAGTTATTTCTGTATCAGCCATTCTTCCCACTCCTTTTCTAGCGGTGGTAGCAAAACAAGAAGAGCAAGTCAGACTGAAGGTGTACTAGAATACAGCCATCCAAAGGAACTAGTTTTGGTCCTGCCTAAGGTGGGCTGAAATAATGTAATTTGGGGGGAAAAAACCCAGTTCACAGGCATTACAGAGCTAAATAGAAGCACATACATACACTTTATTCCAGTTTTACAGTGTTCCGTAAGTGTCTCTTGCTTCAATCAATGTACGATATTTTCTAGAAAAGCATCTGTAGTCCTACCTTTAAAAATATAAGGACAAGTAGTAATAAGCAGATTTTTATGTTTCTTGTTTAGTCTTGGAATGCTACAGTATCGTAACAGATTATAACTCCATCTAGTTCAATACTGAAGTAGAGCTTCCTTTGATATTGAGAACTAGTTTGAAAGATGTAGATGACACAGACTACTTTATCTGGTAGACATTATCTGTAAAAATGTATCCTTTGGGACCAGAGTATTCATCATGAAATACTCATACAGGATACTTTACATCATCATTTTAAAATAAGATTTTAATGACAAATTATTTGTGCTATGTTAAGTTACACCTGTTATTACAGTGGTATTATTTTCCATCCTGTTACACTTTGGAGACACACCAGTAAATCAGAACTTGCAAATGCCTCCAGGAATGTTTGTTTTAATGGCTGAAAACTTGGTATCAATATAAGCAGAGTATGCAATGAATTCTCACACCACTTGAGTGAGATTTTGACACTGATAGCTTGTTGGGGTTTTAGTTCTTCTCCTTTTGGTTTTTGTGTTCTCCTAAAGAATTTTCCCCATACATGTTGCTAGGAGGCAAGTTACTGGGCACTTAAAAGAGACAAAAAGACCTGGCCACAGGGGGAGGGGTTCAGCTGTCCTCTTTTACCTAGGGTTTTCTCATGTAGGGGGAGATGCCGTGAGATTTGAACTGGGAAGAAGGCGTAGGGAAAAAGCCTCTAGCTCTCTCATTCTCTGGGTACTCGGAGGGGAGGGAGGCTGCAGTCGCCGTAGGGAGAATTCGCCGTTGTGGGGTCCTGCCTTCTGCTGCCTTCTTCCTACCGTCAGTGGAGCTTGCTGGCTGGAGCAGCCGTTTGCACTGGGACACTGTGTAACACCCTACCTCACTAAAGGAGGAACCTTTTCACCATCTGCTTGGGTGCCTCAGGGGACCCTGGGATCCCACGCCCGGCTTTCCCTGCCTCGCCCGGAGCTGGGCCGCGGCTGCCCTGCCCCCGCCATTCCTTTGCCGCTGCTGAGCCTTCGCTGCACTGCAGCACCGCACGTCCTGCCTGCCGAGAGGTCCCACGGTTCCTGATGCAGCTCCGGAGTTTGATACATCTCGCCTACCACCAGGGATTTTGTGCTCATCCCTGCTGTTCCAGCCTGCTGTTTCCGGGGGATCCTGCTGAAGCACCAGGACCGGCTGCCCAGGGGGTTTGTGAGGCCTTTCTCCCATCCCGGCCCGGCCCGGCCCAGCCGCCATTGCCGCGTGCTCCCCGCGCTCGCTCCGCAGCGCCCCCTGCAGGCGCGGGGGAACCATCGCCCCCGCCCTGCTCAGCGGGAGCCGCCAGCGCCCCTGCCGGCCGTGACCGGAACTGCACCCAAGAGGAAAGGGCCTGAGGCCGAGAAGGGGTCACTGGGGTCTGGTTCTGTTTGGGGTCACTGCCACAGTTACTGGTGTTTGTTTGCCTTGTTATATATATATATAAGTAAAGAACTGTTATTCCTATTCCTCATATCTGTGCCTGACAGCCCCTTAATTTCAAAATTATAATAATTCAGAGGAAAGGGGGTTACATTTTCCATTCCAAGGGAGGCTCCTGCCTTCCTTAGCAGACACTTGTCTTTCAAACCAAGACACAGCTTAAGCAAACCTATACTTCCTAGATAAAAATCTGTTCTACTTCTCAGGAAAGCTGTGCTTTATTTTACAGAATGTCTTATGCTGGACGTAATGTTTTATTTAAACCTTTTAGAAATACTGTAATAATAAAGTAGGTTAATAGATTTTAGTATCATCACAACAAGTTAAAGCTTGCATTTGAATGTTTCCATAATTTTATGTTCCTCCGTTTCAGATCAGCCTAATTCTCTACACAGCTCTCAAGGTCCCATGACCAGTCAGGTTAATGAAGTCCTGTTTGCTGCCTCCATTGAGAACCAGCCTGTTGAGAGCTGTGAGACCTCATTTGCACCTGCTGATAATCTGGAAAGAAAACTTCAGCATGAATACAACTACCACGCATTTGGGAGCCGGATGGATAAAGCAGTTCCACCTGTTGTATACAGCCCTGAAATGATAGAGGAGGAAAGGAGACGGAGAGTTTCCTGCGATCCATTTGCAAAGCCATCTCCTACTTCTCAACGGAATGAGCTGTATCCAAGAGCTGTTAAAACAGGATCAAACACCAATCCATATTTCTGGGCAAACACTGATCCAAATTTCTGGTCACAGGCAGCTGCAAAAACACCAAAATGGGGAAATGTAGATGCTTTTTATGGGCCATATTCCAATGGTCTTCCAACAGGAAACCCAGAGGATGCCTATGGATTGTGTTCAGCCAGTAACTTTAGCCTAAGTAAACCTCCTGTGCCAGAATGTGGACAAAACCTGCAGTCACAGACCAACGTAAACTGGTATTCAAAGAATTCAGACACCGATACAGGTGAGATTCCTCCTTCCCCAACACCTATCTTTCTGAAAACACACTTTCCACTATTCAGTGAAGTGGGCAGGAGAGTTTTGTAGCTTATGGAACAACCTGCTTGTTGCAGGCTGATCTGTAATATAGCAAAGGTGAATTTATTTCATTAAGTTCTCTTTGTTTACTCAAAGTTAAAACACTCTAGCTTTGACTTCATTATGCTGCTTTCACTGATGTCAGGCTGCCAATTTCAAATGAACCATTTCTAAAGCATCAGTGTAAGAGAAGAGCATGAGACCCAACATGTGACTCTTCAGCTACTAGCCAGGAAGAGCAGACAGCAAGTACTGCTGAAGCAGCTCCGAAAACCAGGAGCTGCTACCAGTCATTCTAGGAAAGCTGAGGAGAATATTGACTCTCAACACAGTAACATTCATACAACAGGTTCTGCTTGTGCAGAAACAATATTTGTAGCATTTCAGAAAACAGACGGTTGTTTTGTAGCTCGATTTGCAGCAAGCTGAGAGACTCCTGAACCTAGGTGTAGCAGTTTGGTTCGCATTTGTCCCTTCTGTGAGATAAGAATAGGGAGCAATACAAAGCAGGCACCACACTTTAAAGAATACAATGAAGTTTATTACTNTTTCTTCCCGTGGAGCAGGGGGACAAGGTGGGCCCTCCTCACTGGGCCTTGTTCACCTCAGTGTGAAGCAGTCCAGGAAAGAAGAAGAGAGAGGAACAAGATTCAAAATCATCTTCATTGCTAGAAACTGAGGTTCCCTTCTGCACCTCATCTATCCGTTGTAACCCTCTCGCTTGGAACAGAGGTCTTCTGGTTTACCTTATTTACTCATTGTAGCACAGACAGCTGGAAAGCTCTTTTCCCCCCCCAAGCTTATTATGAAATTACAAGGGAAACTCTAGTATCTGAGTCCATTCACCATAGCTTAAAAAAGAATTTCAGCTTCTAAGCATCTCCTCTATCTCTTCCCTCTAGGCCTCAGCCTTTTGTTCCTTAGTGACAGGTGTCACTAATCATAATGTCTATTCATGTGTCTTTGCCTTTCCCTTTCCCTCTAACCCGGGAAAGGTTGGTGTTTGCAGGTTTCATTTCTCTGAGGAAGGAACTTACAGTACTGGAGGGGTTGATCTTTCCATGCCCTTGGCAGCTGGATGGAATCTCCGCAGGGCTTTTGCCCCGGCCGGGGTGGGGGAAGCAGCCCCGTGCAGCCGCTTATCTCTCTGCTGGTGCAGCCGGAGCTGGTCTCGGTGTAAGATTTCAAAGTTTCATCTCTGAAGCTGGGCGGAGAGGAGGGGGCCATCTCAGCCCATATAGAGCCGGGGGCTGTGGCCCAGACCGCCACCGGGCCGGGCCGGCCCAGCCTGGGGCCCCCCAGGCTGGGAGGCCCCTCTGTTACCTGTGCTGACCAGAAAAGCAAGAGAAGCTATTCCCGCCTGTTTGTCTTTTAAAATTTAGTATTCACGTTATGGGGTTAACCATTTCTGAGTGGTTCCATAAAGCTGTCAATATTCAAATCAATTGAATGATTGGCTCTGCTAAGTTCTGAAGAAAATTGCAAAAAAGCATGACTTCCTTGGCTCTGTTTCTCCCCGAAGACATAGTGCCGAAGGAAAGAAAAAAAAAACTGAAAAGCAGGAGGGGTGTCCTCCGCTCTTATCAGCAGTAGCAGAATACAGAGCAGCAGCATCCTTGGGACAGACTGCTGAGAAACCCCAACTAAAACTTCAAGCTGGGGTTAACCCATGACACTAGGGAGCCAGCAAAGAGCTAAGGCTCGTAACTGGTTTCTCCAGAGAGCTCTGCCTGGTGTTGAGGGAGACTTTCTGTTGGTGTTTGCTGGTAAGCCATGGAGTAGAAAGGTATAGAGACAAGGAAGTGAATACTAGGCATTGACAAAACATATAAATAAGTGGTAACTGGAGACCTACAAGATAGAACTTTGAGGAACTAGAGATGGCATGAGATGTCTGCTCCTACTCTTGGATATTTTTAGCATGGTGTTATTTTCCCAGTCATCTCACAAGAAAATCAAGGATGCCTAGCTTTTTACAAGCAGAATGCCAGGAAGGTGTTACTCTGTTAAATTATTTATGCAGAGGCTGTGATTAGTTGTTTACATGAGTTTATTTACTGAAATGAAGCCAAGGGCTGTCATGTCCAAAGGCTGGCATTAGAATTGTCAGTGTCACTAATAAAGGAAAACACTGTTTGAAAGAAATAAAGAAAGCAGTTATTATAGGAAGGTTGTGTGTAGGAGGTACCAGACTGAGGTGCGCAAGAGCTGCATTTCAGCTCCTCACTGACTTGTTGGGTGACTGTAACCCAGCTGCTCTTGCTGCTCCAGTATGAGTTGCTCATCTGTGAGCATTCAAAAACTCACACTTGGGAGTTTGGAATTTACCAGTTTGGCCGCTTGATACATGGCAGCTCAGTCTGTAACTGCAGTGTGCTGTGATCCCACACTGCCAGATATTCCTACACTCATGTGGAAGCCCATTGTCCTCACTGAGATGAAAGGATGGTTAAGGCTATTAGTAACTGAACAAAACCACAATAAGATCATTGCTTAAACTAGAGTTATTCAAGGAGACACAATCCTGCTAATTAAAAAGCTTCTCATCTCTGCATTTAGGAGCACTGTATATTCACACTGTTACAAATATGGCAGTCGTCGTTAAGTTCATCTCTTTTTCAATTAATATAATGCTTTTGACATTTCTTGGGTTTTTTTCTCTTTGAACAGGTAATAGGGATTCCACTTCTTTCACAAGGGGAACATTTGCATACTATCCTAGTGCACCCAGAGTAAGCCCAGGTAAGTGCTGTGGCCTTCATCTGCCCTGGGAGCCAGCAGGCTATGCATTGCATCCTGACCAGTAAAGCAAAAAACTTCAGGAACTTGAAATAATTTATGTTATTGCTTAATACCTCTAACCATACCTGAAGTTTTCAGTACCAGTATGTAAAACTAATTCCTGTCTTTAGCAGGACCTTAACACACCATTAAACATGTATTTGATAAATCAAGGACAACATATTCTTTTATGTAAGAACTTCTAAAATATGAGAACATTGCAAGATCTCCTGTACACCTAAACTAGTCCCTTCCTTAGATGAAACTTCAGGCTGCTGTGACTCTGCCCAGCTCTTGAACCACACACACATTTGGGACACTTTGTCCTATCTTGCTTTGGATTTTAATACAAATTTCTAGCTGCAGGCTTCATGCTAATCAGCCTTCTTTGGGGCACAGATCTCTACAGTTCTACTGGCTTGAACCCCTAAAATGATGTCATGTCCTTCAGGAGCTGTTAATATATGCTCCTTTCAAGTTGTGTTGCTTCAGGCACTCTGAATTCTTTAATTAACCCTTTCAAAGGCTTGTCCAGTTTCTAAGTGGTGTACACTACAAAGAGAACTTGAAAGAGCAGGTTTCTGTCTTCTTGACTCTGCACCCCTTAAATGATGACCCAAACCTGACAAGCTGCAAAGTGTGAAGTCTTGGGAAAGGAGACTTATAAGCATAGTAAGTTGTACTGTTAATACTGTACTATTGACAAAGTATTTGTATACATTTTCCTATTTTATGCTAAATTCATTTTGTTACCAGATAAGAACATAGCAAACATGAGGCTTCTTTATATTTTTAGCTACAAATATGAATGTATTTCCTGAGTCCTCTGGCTCTTTAAAAAAAAAAAGGTTACAGGAATCATAATGTTATGAGTAGAAGTAAAAATGTTATGAGACATGATAAAATGCGTTCATTTTTTACAACTTCAACAATCTAATCATGCATACATATAATATTTCTGACTTGCAGTCTCAGGTTAGCATATATTAAGTGCACTTGGTCAGATTTTCATACATAACTATAGATTTTCACACTTCACATTGCAGTTGAGTGTGTAACAAGGATGTTTGTGCATCTAACCATGATTTCAGATTAAATACAGAGCTTGGTGTATCATTTTAAGTATCTGTACTTCAATTTTAGACCTATGAGATTTATGAGATTCACCATTTAAACTAGAGTTAGAATGTTTAGTGGATGGTTATCCAAGCAGAGTTCAGAAAACACTGTCAAGAGAACAGAAAACTGACATCATCTAACATGAATAGTGACTTTGTTTCATGCTACCTGTGGAAATCAGACAACAGTAAGCAAAAGATCAAATTATGTGTTTAACTAATCACATCTTAGGAGCACCATGAAATGATTTGCTATAATCTCACAGAACTTAGAAGTCATAACTGTAAACCTCAACTTAACATCTATTAAAAGTAAAGCTGAGAGGCAGAAGTGAGGCTTTAAGACTTAAATGAAAAGAGCACTCAAGTCAAGGCTGACCTCCTGAAGCTGATAGGTAGTAGAAAGCAAGACTGTTACTATGCATTCCCAAGGCACAGAGAACATTATTTACAGTCTAGTAACTGTCAGCTTGGTTGTGGCACTCTGTCATAAAATAGACTGGGCTTTCACCAAAGTACATAGGTGTCACACTACATAGTGAAAATATGCTTACAGCACAGTTGCCAGTAAATGGCTATTTCTACATCAAATGCAATGAATATCACTTCCCTTATTAGTAGAACTGCTTCCTCCTTATGTTACTTCTTGACATTTGAACCTTATGCTGATATTTGTAAATTTGTGTTAAGTTCCTTATACAGAAGATTCAATCAAATACAACATAACTAGCAGCTCTGGAATTCAAATTGGATCCTACAATCACATGAAGATTGATGAGCACAATCAGAATGTCAGCACTTGTCCTGTTGCTATGGAAGCAATTTATACCCAGTATGAAGCAATGGGTATATTTGGTAAGAGAAATATCTCCCTAGTTTTCACGTATTCACCCTATAGAATTATCTGAGAATCATTTGGTTTGGAATGTATGAAACACTCAAACTGGTAGAAGCAAGGCTAGGATTGGAGATCCTCATCTGACTTCTAGTTTAAATTATAGAATATCCTGAGTTGGAAGGGACCCATGCAGATCCTAGAGTCCAGTGCCTGACATGACACAGGGAAAACTAAAAGTTAAACCATATATTCAAAAGCCACAACAACTTCATTCCAGTAGAAGTTGGTAGATTTTGTAATGTAATTTATTTTCATTGGTCAATACTGAATTAAACTATCCCTATGTATTCCTAAGTAAACAAATCATTTGTGTCTCAATATAAAACATATACAACTCTTTAAGAACTCTAGGAAGGGTTTTTTCAATCTCGCAGGTTTAAGTGACAACCTATGATAGCTTCAGATCAAAAAGCAAGTCCAGCAACTGACCTGTGAATACACATGTTCTGACTGGACATTTCTTGCCTGCCATCACTGGGTTATGCTGCCTCCATGAAATCCACTTCTGATTGCATCTCTAAGATTCTGTCTCCAGATATTATCAATAAATAGTTGGGGGAGGACAGGAGAGAGAGTGAAAGGAGCAGAAGAACTGTTGAATGATGCCATTTTCTTACACTCTTCTTCTTTTTGCAGACAATACTACTGTCCTGACAGAAAAACATTTGAATCTAGTGAGAGAAAATCTGGCTAAGCAGTGGAAGCACTGTGCTCGGAAACTGGGCTTTGGTGATCCTGAGATCGATGAAATTGATCATGACTATGAACGAGATGGACTAAAAGAAAAAGTTTACCAAATGCTGCTTAAGTGGGTAATGAGGGAAGGCTCCAAAGGCGCTACAGTTGGAAAACTTGCCAAGGCCCTCTTTGGCTGCCAAAGACTGGATCTCCTTACTAGTTTGATGCAAATCCAAGAAGAGTAAGTTTACTGAGAACAGACCTTTCGGCGTTCTCCTTTTTGCACAGACTTTTGGAACATATTTTTTCCACCAACCAGTTCTCCGTGGTTCAGAACTCCAATAAATCAAAAAGTTTATGTCACAGTATTTGGTCTTCCAAAGGATTAACAAAAAAAAAAGCATCTTTCTTCCAAACAGAACGACTGTCCAAAGATAACAACAACAAAATGCAAGACGAATATCAATTCAAGGAGAATGTATGACACAAAATTTCTCCATTATAATCTTGAAACATGTTGGTGCTCTTCTTCAGTTCTGAACAAATAAGTACTAATATGTGAAGATTGACCTACTCCTTGAAAAACTTGTATAGAAACCAAAATCAACTCTTACATTTTGCCAGAAGTGCCAATACTTAGCATGCCACTACTATTTTACTGGTCTAAGTCAATAATGTATTTCAAATCTTTTTATAATTCTTATTATATATCTAAAATTGTGGAGAACAGCAGCACAATTAAAAGCAAAACCTATTTCTGGCTTAAAAAGCCTATAATTGATATTTTATAGGTTAATATTGCATTAGATTTTTACATTGTTTGGTAGAAAAGATTTTAAAGGTTAAAGAGTCTCATCTGCTTTATGAAACAGTAAAAAAGTAAGTTCAATCAGTATGCAATCCAAAGTAAAAACTCAGGAATACGAGAGTTTTGGGAAGGGAAAGGTGCCTTATTACCTCTTGACAGAAGACTCATTCTCCCACTCGTTCTGGGGGCTCAGAGTGTCACTACTTTCTGCATCTCTCAGGCTGCATTTATATTAGTAGATCAAATGTGCCTGGGAATGTTACTGGATGACGCTGTTGGGGGCTGCGCGAGGCCGCACAGCGTCTAGCTGCAGACGTCCTTGGTGTCTGCTGCAGCGAGCAGAAAAAAGCTGGCTCCTTCGCAAGGAGCGAGCTCAAACAAGGGTGTTCAAGAAGCGTCAGCAGAGGCAAAGGACGAGAGAGGGGTCTTTTGTATAGGTTCCAGCTGGTTTATTGCAGGTGAAAGGTTCAGGGACAAGAAGACAGGGAATAATGGAAGACACGGGGTTTTATATGGGGGTGGAGACGGATGAAGCAAAGGGAAACAATCCAGTGGGGATCCGCTGAGGGGGAGGAGACAACAGGGGAATAACCAGTGAGGATAACTCAGGGGAGGGGATTACAGGAACCAACCAATGGGGTATCGAAGAAGGGGGAAACTTCTAGAACTGATGCATAAGCAATCGGGGAAATGTCTAAACATGAGCTCATACGTAAAACTGGGTGGAGAGCTCCTAAACCAAGAACCTGTGAATTAAAACCACTGGGAACATATGAACCTGCTGTAACTGAGGGGTGAGAATTAGACCTCTGTGTTCTGGAGGCCTGTCCACCAGTCCTCGTGATTGTTCTGTTGCAGTGGCCACTGCCACGTGCACTGCAACAACTGGACGCTCAGGTTAAACTGACATGCTTTAGCTTGGTGCCAGAATAAGAAATTCTTTAAACCTCAAGCATGTTGTGCAAAGACTATTTCACAGTGCTCAGCTTGTTTTTGGGGGACACTGGAACAGCTCTGTAGTGTAGGTGATGGTATCCCAGTGCCTGGAAATATTCCTTGTCACTCTGACTTCCTAATATTGACATAATCTCAGTGTGTAGTATCTATGAAAGAAGAATTACTGAAAGTCTTTTGCCCAAAGAATAATTATGCTTAACGCTTCCTATGAGAGACAACACCTCCTATTTCATCAGATCTACAGATATTTCAAGCAGATGTTGTGGAGCAGGTAATTGTTTATGCTGTACATAGAGCTCTAGGTGTTGATTAGTGTTCATAACTATTCATTTTAATTGTCAAAAAAGGCTAATAACTTAATAGAAGTGTAGTTAGAATGGATTTCTGCTCCTTGATACAGCACTTACCATTTCAGTGGAAGCATAATGAAACTGTAATCAAAGTAAGTGTCTGGGGTTGCAGTGCATTCTATTACCATCTTCATGAGCTGTTGAAACCAGGTGTAGCAATGTTCCTTGCCTCCTCCCTCTGGATTATCTTCTGTCAATGGGCCCATCAATGCCTTGCCGAATGACTCACCATCCCATTGTGAGATGCTTCGCCCAGGAGGAGGAACTGAGCGCTCCTATCTGTATATACTCGGAAA
>VYXC01006694.1:1504138-1534214 GCA_013397175.1 Platysteira castanea | reverse complement strand
GAGTCAGAATGCTTGGTATAACACAACATCCTCAGAAAGAAAAGAAGGAAAACAGCAAAGCAACAGGCACCATGTCTACACAGACTGTCACAGAGGAGAAAGGAACCAAAAGCAAAGCAACAGTGTCCATGTCTACGCAGACTGTCGAAGAGGAGAAAGAAACGAAAAGCACCATTAGCATCTCCACACAAACTGTCACTGAACACTTAGGCTGAACCAGAACAGCCTAAGCCGGTAGCAGTTGCCCCCATCCAGAAGAAGAAATCCAAAAGCAAATCAGTCTGCACAGCAACTGACAACGAAGCAACAGGACCTTTGCACCCAGCAGACAAGACAGAGCTAGAGATCATCACTCGCTCTCTATCCCTGGGTGAGCTGCATGACCTGTGGAGGCAATTCACCCACTAGACAAATGAGTCATTCTGACTTGGTGTCTCCCACTGGTTTGTTTTCAAATTAGTACAGCAAGTATCAACATATTTGTCATCTTTAACCTACTTAAAATTTATGTATTGCCTTACAGTTTTAGCAACATGCTAGCAAGTCTATAAACTCTTGAATATAATAGAATGACACAGTTTATCTAATATAATAATCATACACTTCCCAAAAAAAAAAAATTACTCTCCTTTAAGCAGATAGAGAAATGGGATAGAGGGTGTCTTCTCTACATCAGTCCGAGGAGAGTTCCAGCCAGCAGCTACTATGTTACTTCATAAAACAGATCCCTGAACAGATCACAGTCCATTTTTGTTCTGTTAACTTTGGTTGCACTGTATTGCTGCATTAATTCCTGAACCCTCATTGGTTTTTAAAATCTCCCATATCTGCAGTCTTTATTTATACAATACGCAACTTTTCAATCATAAGATCCTTGTCTTTTTTGGTACACAGAATGAGTGATTATTTTATGGGCATAGATTAAATGCTTCATTTGCTCTTTATTAAAGCAAGCCTGGACCTTACTTTCTGTAACAACAAGAACAGAGATGTAGAACACAAACATGAAGCGTTTTAGAACAAGACTTAGGCATAGGGCAGTCCTAGATCTTTAAAGTAGAACGTGGGAGATGAAGGTCATTTTAGCTTTGGTGCTTGTCAACTCCAGTTCTAGACTAGAACTCATAGTTCATGTGACATTGTTGATGGTACAGAAAACGAACAACTGAACTCACCTAGAGAGAAACTCCTTCAGTACAGCCCTTGCAGAACTCAATCACAGGAGAAGATTCAGCTTCCTGGGCAGAAAGGCTAAAGTACTACAGGTCCTTTAGCATATTGTGGAAAACCACATGATAGGACACAATGCCTGGAAGCTGCAGCCAGGCATGCCAAGTTAGAATACATATTTAATCATGAGAATGATTAACTATGGGAATAAACTACCTAGGGAGTCTGTAGATCTTCTTGGCATCTCTTAATTAAAAGATCGGTCTTGTTTCTTGAGATGGCTATAATTGAAATCAAAGCCGTAAGTCTCAATACAAGGTTAACTAGGTGACATGTAAAAGCAAATGGTGTACAAGACGTCCAAAGAAAAGAGTTAGTGCTCTCCCCTGACCTAAAAACTTAGAGAAACGTTAGGTATGGAAGAGAGAGATAAGGATGGGGCTGATTTTTGAAAAGCAGCCTTTCATTAGAGATCAAAAATGCAGGAAAATAATGGGAACAAGGACAAAAGGGAGTCATGTATTATGGCATAGATCTGATACCTTTCATGGCAAAACAAAGGAGAGAAAGGACAGAAGAGTAATTTCACATCAAACTGGCAAGCTATCAGCCTCAAGGGCAGAGGCAGCAGTAATGCAGCAGCCTTACAGAGATTTTTCAAATGATTGGTGAGGTGCAAGACAGGGAGGAAAAGGCTGTGGGTTGCAGCAGCAGACCTCCTCATGGTCTCTCCTTGAAGAACAGGAGGTGAACTCATCCACTTACGCACAAGGACATTATGTTTTCCCATTTTAAGACAGTAAGTGCTTGGAGATTTTAGATCAAATACTACTTAAGTACAACCCCTGCCCAGTAGCTACGCTCATCACACAGCAGTCAATCTGTGCTGAAACTCTTAAATGCAGAGAGGACTGAGTCCATGTAATTCAGAGCAATTCATTTGGTTAATTTTCTTACTATGCCCCCAACAGTGAACAAGCAGCTAAGGAATGTGAGGAATTTTTACTCCTTCAAAAATAGTTACTAATAATACCAATTCATAATGCTGAATTAAAACTCAGAGAGGACATTGTTGCAAGTATTTGATATGTGACCTTTGAACTGAGCTGGCCACATACAGTTCCTCTTCCTCTGAGGCCAGTTTCCAAGGAGAGGCAACACTCCAGAACTTGGCCTCTGGCTGATGAGCAGCTTTAGGTAAACTATGTCACTTTTCTCTGATAGATTTTTCACCACTGTTCGATAACAAATGAAAACCATCTTTCAGCATGGAGGCACATGGAAAATAGAGTAAGAATCCTTGAGCCTCCAAAACATGCTCAGCCATGTACACAACGAGAAGGAGCTACAGGTAAACAAAGTAGGAAGGATCATCCAGTACAAGCCAGGACACGTTAGAGTTAAGTAGCACTCGGGAGGGCTGTCTTCACTGAATCCTAGTGCCCTCCAGGCATTTCTTCCTACCCCTTTCTCATCCCAGTCTCTACAAGCTGCAGAAAGTGCTCCTTGCAGCATGCTAGGTTTTCCCTCTAGCATAACAATTAGCATTAGGAGTCAGCCAACCATGCTCATTTGTTCCTCAACACACAACAGCAGCTAGTGAAAGTGCAGCTCCTTAATACAGCCCCTAAGAAAAAGGGAAGGGGGAAGGTAGGATCAGAACAGGGTCTAGGCTGCAGAGACTAGAAGCTATCTTTGTGCTGGAGGAAGTATTGCCAATGAGTGAAACAAAGGAGACCAGAGTTCTGACTTATGCTGGGCTTCCCCCTCCTCTGTGACACTAAGTAGGTCACTTCCTTTCTTAAACACGGTTTCCTCCTCTCTTTGGTACAGACACTAACTTCTGCCAGAAATAAGATGTGATCCGATAATAAGCACTGCAGCCTACAGAGCTCAGAGAGATGCTTGATAAGAGCTGTTTGAAACAAAACCCCACACTAATTTCCTTAATAAAACCAGTAATACTGCCGGATTTTGAATGATGGGTTGCAACGCCTGTGCACCCCACACACACCCCTCTCTCATTAGCTGAGAGAGCTAAATGCAGCACTGGAAAGGATGCCTTGGTCACCAAGTTCATCAAAACAGATTCACACAACCCCTTCCATAAGCAAATCAAGAACCATCTTATAAACATCACTCTTGCCTACTCCAAGGGACAAGCTGTTTCTTCTTTTGTACTGGAGTATTTGGAGTAATTTCAAGTCGCTTTGTCTAGAATGTCCTAAATACGGTCAGAAATTATACCAAGTTGTTGGTATTTACAAACGGAGATTATATTCAGCTTTGAAATTACAAGACCACCTCCCACAGAAGTGCTCAAGTGCAGGTGTGTCAGATTTATAATGCAGTTATTCATGAACATATGAAAGATTGCATGCAGACACTGCTTAAGTTGACAGCCACTGTCTTTGCTAGCATAAGAAAATCATTAAATATGTGTCTGTGTTTTAGTTTCTTCATCAGTCTGAAATGTTCTTTGAGCCAGGGTATCTGGGATCTTTTTCTACGAGCTATTCTGCTTATGACAAAGCATCCTTTCCTTTGTGATGTAAGTCTGATTGTTCTCAGCTTGGCTAATATTCTACCTTAATAGGCCTCCTGCTACAAAACCGCATGCAGTACTCACCACACTTGGCAGCTTCAAAAGTCATGCCATATTCATTCAGTATGTCTTGTTTGGAAGGTCAATACCAAAACACAGAAGTATCAGTACTTCCACATCTTTGTTCTGAATTTGGCAATTCCCCACTACCTCTTTCTGGAGCTGAAGGAACAAGTTTGTCCTAAGGGGAAAATACAACAATCAACATCCAAGAGACACAAGACCCCAAGCAACAAAGCAGGCCCAAAATAGCAGGATATTTCACCTCATAGAAGCAGCTAAAATAAATGAGGCAAAAATGATCAGTCAGTATGCTCACAGACTCAAGAAGCAAAGTCTACAAGAGTACCTGGATCACTGGAGACCCCAACGAGTCACAGACATGGCTGTAAGACAGCTGTAGCAGGGGCAGGGACTGATGGCACTGTGCTGAGCTGAAATTAGGCTCCAGGACCCATGAGCCAGGGTGTGGGAGAGACCCTAGCTGAGGCTGATCATGGCCATTAAAGCCTATTAGTGCCCCGATGGCCCTGACAAATGACGTTCCTTCTTGAAAACTCCAGAGTTACATCCCTGATAATCCTAATGATTCCGGTGTCTTGTATGGGATTGCAGCTCCTGATAGGAGAATCCCATGTGTGGGTGAAAATAATGCCTCTTGAGAACTGGACTTAGTCTTTCTGCCTGATGTTCCAGCAGATCTTAAGGGACCCACTATGTCAATAACTGACTAGGTCTTCTAGATTTTCTACAACCTGCAGAAGTACAAAAATAGTAGATACACATTTTCTATCCAACCATGAGTCAGAAGACTCCTCCTTGCAATTTAATAGACATTGAAAATCTCACTGTTCTGCAGTTTTGTCCCTTAGAGGTTTTGGAAAACTTTTCCCCTGCTGTTCAGTTCTGTAAGGAACAAATCCATGCAGCACCAATAGTGCAGCCTGGCTGCAAGGACTGTGATAGCTCATCATAGGTGACAAAGTCCCCCAGTGCAGCAGTGATGCCCTGCAGAGCATTACCTTGATATGAGGGAAACCCTGCTAGTAGTAGATGACTGTAGTGAAGAGATGGGCCAACACCAAAAGAACAAAAAAAATGACAGGGACAGTTAAAAGGGCAATCTGTCCTCAGGGACACATCACTGGCAGAGCAGTACTACCTCTTCCAAATATCTTTTTCTTTTTCTTTTCTTTCCTTTTCCTTTTCTCTTTTCTTCTCTATGCAGTGGCCAGAAACAGGTAGTTTCCAGCCTGAACCTTCAGTAGTAATTGGACAAATAAAATATTTTATGGGAGTGGTCCGGAAACTAGTGCTCCAGTTGTTCTCAACTCTTTCATGTGTGTAAAAGCAAGTCAAAAAGCTTTGAGCAGCCTGCGTCTGACTTGCTCAAAGTTTTTTGTCCCCTTTCAGCCAGTAATTTATGAAAACATATTTGAGGAAATAGTTGAACTGAAATACTGTATTCTCCCAGGTGCCCATCATTATGTGGAAATCTGCTTTACTAACAAGACTGGATGTTCTGGTGAACTGAGTAGGTTGAACACAGTTTGAATCTGCAAGTTTACACTCTGTTTGTCCTCAGATCATCCAGCACCTGCATTCAGCCTTGGCAGAGTGCTGCTTCCACAGCTGTACCTGGGGCCATTTCCCTGTGGGCCCAGACAGCAAGTCTCCTTCAGTCACCCCTCACAATGCCAGTCATTTAACACACACATAAAAAAAGGGTCTTTTGCCAATGCCATTTCTGCCCAACTGCCACACCATTTTTCTCTCTTTGGGCCAAAGGAGGCAGGACACTGCCTGTGGAAGGGGTTGCAGGGTCCAGGCGCTTGGGAGAGGAATGGCCACTTTACAGGCCTCCTATGCTCCAGAGCTCTGATTGCAGCTGGAGACGACACACGGTACAACAGCTTGACTGTGACAGCCTTCTCTACAGAGGGACCTCTCAATTTCTGCCACAATGACAATGGAGCTAACCCATCTGAAACTTTACCAGATCTAGGTGGTACATAAATCTCCTCATCTCCCTTTTCTCTCATCTGGGAAGGGCATTTGGTTTTACCTTTCCAGTCAGCTCTTCCCCCTCTCCTACACTGTATGACAAGCCCTTTCTACCTTATCCTTCAGCATACATTCGGAGAATTTGCCCGGTTTCCTTCAGCCTTAGTAGGTAGTAGATACAGAAGAAGAATAGATTGAAAGGCGTTTTAACCAGAATGAAATTGGACACAAGTTGGAGACCTTTCCCTCTGAAAACTCATAGTGACACATGAGACAGGAGCATCTTTTGATTCACAGCAAATGCAGAATTCAGAAAAAAAAAAATTGGTACAGCAGTAGACCAAGCTACTTCTTTGTCCTAAACTCAGAATAGTCATCCACCTCCTCCAGTCATTTTCCACCAGAAACTTAGACAGTGAGACTCACAACAAAGATGAGCCTCTGAAAGTAGCCTAGGAACCAAGGAAACTGCAGGGGTGTAAATGTCACCAGGCAAGAGCAAAGGCAGCTTGTCCTGATGAAGGATTGCTTGTAATTATCCATACTAAAGACCTTAATCTTAAATGGTTTGATCTGCTCAGGGGATAAACTGAACCAGTATGCTTACACAGTTGAGTTAATCTCTTTATGCACTGGGATTTGTTATGACTGTCATTCGCCTCTAAGACTTGTTAGTCCCATGCACACATATGGCAACGGGGTGGGAAGGCTGACAACTATTCACTCTAAAGGCAGTCACTGAGCTTCTGCTGGGCTGGAATATTTAACACTGACCTGTCTTGTGGAAATTCCTCTCGTTCAGGTATAAGGCAGAAGACCTTTAACCCTAGGTCTGTTTCAAGCTTTGTACCAGCTCTGCTCACTACCTTCTCCACCATCACCCTGGGTGGCTGTGACTCAGGCTCATCCATTCTCCTCCACGCTTGGAAAACAGACACCAAGGAAAGCAGCTGGTCTCCTTGGTGTTTTATGAGCAAATTGTGGGAAGATCAAGAGGAAAGCCAGGCCAAGTGCTGCAGTAAATGAAAGCTGTCAGGCTGCTCCAGAGGTGCCTGGCCCTGACCAGTACGGGCACTTGCCAGGCCAAAGCCCTTGGCTAGGAGATGTTCCCCACAAGCAAGCCCTACAAATAACATTGGTGAGGCAGAGTTAATGATTCCTGCCAAGGGCCTGGGAATGCCTGCACTTTGGGATGCTGAAGGCACTGCCACAGGGGAGCTGCAGTCCCCAGAGCTGCCCTCACTGTCCCAGCTGTCCGAGGAACCGTTCTCCAGGCAGACCTGGAGCCACAGATGACCACCGGCCACAGATGACCCCGTATCCTCTGTGTTCTCACAGTCCATGCAGCTTCTGCATCACGGACAGTGCTGGAGGGGCAGTTCATGGCTTCAGGTCCCATGTGTCTCCCAGGGCTGGGATCTTTGCTCCCTGCAGACACGCTGGGTGCTGCCATGTCTCAACCTCTTGGAGAGCATGAAGGCGCTCACAGTACCCTGCTCCCCGCCACGGCCGAGGGTGCAGCCAAGCACCTGCGCGGCGCTGGGCGCTGCTCTACTCACGGAGGCGGCTGCAGAGGGCAGAGCCCTCAGACTTCGCCTCGTGCTCTCAAGCAGGGACAGCACTATGCCTTCTGGGGCTCCAAGGCGGCATCAGGAACCAGGAGAAAGACCCGGGAGGAGGGACCACCAGACCCACTCCGGCCCCTCAGCTTCCGCCGTCGGGTGACCAATCAGCGCCGTGGAGGGGCGGGGCCACAGCCCAGGAGCCAAACCCTCCCCGCCCTGTCCTGAGTGACAGCTGACGCCACCAATCAGAGCACGGGGAGAGGACCGCCCCTCTTCCTGCACGCCCCGGCACATCCCGGAGGTGGCTGGGCGGGCCGGCCCCGCATCCCGCCCTGGTAGGGGCAGGGCACGGGGAGGGAGGCGGGGCGGCACTGCATCCCGCCCGGCGGGGCAGGGCACGGGGAGGGAGGCGGGGTGGCACTGCATCCCGCCCTGGTAGGGGCAGGGCACGGGGAGGGAGGCGGGGCGGCACTGCATCCCGCCCGGCGGGGGCAGGGCACGGGGAGGGAGGCGGGGCGACACTGCATCCCGCCCGGCGGGGGCAGGGCACGGCGGGGAGGCGGAGCGGCCTCCCCGGATCCTTCCCTCGCCACCGGGCCGGCCTCGCGGGGCGAAATGTTTTGCCGGAGCGCGGGCCGGGCCCTCCGGGCGCTGGTGCTGCTGCAGTTGCAGCCGCCCGCCCGGGCAGCGCCGCTCACGCCCCCGGGACCGGCCGCCTCCTACGGGTAAAATCCACAGCCGCCTCCTTCTCCCTTTTCCCAGCTCCCTCCTCCCTCCTGCGGCTTGGGGAAGGGGATATTTGTCAGCCGGGCGGCGGGATGGACAAGGTGTGTTAGCAGAGCGGGTGTGCACTGGATCGGGAGGGCGGTGGTGACAAGGTGGGGACTCAAGCAGTATCCTGAGGAGCTGCTTTCCGTGTGCTGCAAGGATCTGTACCAGGAAGGCTCGGCAGCCTCGTCTGGTCAGTGCCCGTCACCCTCGCCTCCGGCGCTGCCCGCAGGGCAGGATGTGCCGCTGACCGCCTCCCCCTTTGGCCACCTGCTGCTGCTAAGGGGCTCCCTGGAGGTCGCCGAAGTGGCAAAGAGAACACATATATCTAATCTATATCATACGGCTTATTCTGCAGATCCTAGTGAGGAAAACTGACATAGTACCATAATTTTTTCCCCTGCACAGATAAAGACTAGGTCGTATTGTAGCACAGCTGGAGCAGAGGTAGTTCCCAGATTAAGCTGCACTCCTACAGAGTACGAGGTGAAGTACAAGATCTGCCCACTCTGCATCTGTGCTGCCCTGGTAAACACAGGCAGTATGTATCCAATGCTTCTCAAAGAGCTATACACCTTAATATTA
Organism: Platysteira castanea; assembly: GCA_013397175.1. Lineage (NCBI taxonomy): Eukaryota > Metazoa > Chordata > Aves > Passeriformes > Platysteira > Platysteira castanea. The sequence continues at coordinate 1,525,517 of VYXC01006694.1, read as the reverse complement.
CTAATTCAAAATACCAGGGTGGGGTTTCTGTTTTGTTTTACCACATTTTCCAATTCTGTCAACCAATGGAAAAAACATTCTTTATGAAAACTTAACAGCAGTGAAGTCATCCTGCTGACAAGCATGCTATGAAGTGATTTCAGGTTCACAGAAATTTGGTATTGGGAAGACCAAGTCTGCCTTAGGTGTTGCCAGTTTCTCAGTGCATAAAAAACCCAATTTATTTGTTGTTAGTCCAAAAAGTATTGAAAATATCCTCTGTGTGAAACTCCTGGATTTTAGTGGACTTCACACTGAGACACAGTCCAAGAATGGAAAAGCATTACAAACTCAGCAAAATTCACAAGCCCCTGATGTTAATAATTAATCCTAAAAATGTAGAACTATGTGAAAAAAAAATCTGAATCAGGAAAGCAGAATATGTAACTCTGTCTATTAAACTGTATGTCGCTAAAGTGTTTTTTAAAAAGTAAAACATTGATTATTTCTGTTTTGTTAGGAACTGAAAGTGGTTTTGGCAATTATTATTCATAAGGGGTAAAATTACATAATTCTTAAAATTTAATAGGAGTGATGTGCTGATATACTGTGGTGAGAACTATAATAAAATACCTGTTGAAATTAATGACAAACCCAAAGATGGCATATGAAGAATTTTTAAAACCTTATAAAGAGAAGAAAGTGAAAGTCAGTATTCAAAAAGGAGCTAAGGCAGCCATCTGAGTGCTCATGTTGTGAGGTGTATAAACCACATCAAATGTGATACACAGACTTTAGGGAGGTCTAGCATTACAGTCAAACTACTCATTTGGATCACATTAGCATAGCAATTCAGCAAAACTCACTGAAGTTATAATGACACAATGAATTTCTTTGAGCTGTACTCTTGCCACAGATTTGCATTTGTACGCCAGTTCTCAAACTGGATCTGCACATAAGGAGCTGATACTATTCTGCACAGTCACAGCTTGTATTCAGGCATGTGGCATGATAGGTTACATAGACCCAAGATTTTATGTAAAATCAAAACTGGCTTTGTATTGAACAGGTTCTGTGGTTTAACTGCCACTTAGGTATTGGGACCCTGAGTTTCCAAGCTATTGTTCATTTTTCTTGTTAACAGCATTTAAATTGGTGGGATTATTTTTACCTGTAATCCACCACTTTCAACTCTATACATACTGTAAGTAGTTCAGACTTGATATATTAAAATTGAATTTTTAGTGAATTGCCCAATGCATATCACAGAGTAGAGATTATTGTTACATCTAAGACTGGAAAACTACATGTCTCTATGCACATGAAATTCAAGTGGTTGAATTCATAGGGCAAGAATAATTAAGCTAGATAAAATGAGGGTTAATCAATAGGTAACCAAATGGCAAGATTTTTATCATATTACCTTTAAATAAAATTATTTAAGCTGTTGAAAAGATGTTTTGCAAACGTTAGGGCACAAATTTGCCTGGGAGAACAGATGCAATGGTTTTTATTGTTAAGAAGATACTTTAAATCTATGCTAGTTCTGCTTTCTCACTAGGTGTTTGTGTCTGGACATGGTTTCTCAGGTCACTTATTGGCACTTACACATGTATCTTGCTTTGTACTGAAGATTAGTGTAGGGGTTTAAGTGTTGGGGCTGAGAGATGGCCTGTGCAGTTGGTTTCTGTGGTGATTTTTAGTGGATGGATTTATTGCTCATGTGGTATTTTCCAATTGAGCATTATCTCCTAGTGAGTTTACACTGACAGAAATATAATATTGTCACATTCTTCTTCTCCTCTCTCATCTCAGTGCAAAGTGGTTTTCATTGCAGACCCTGTGGTTCATGAGGGACAGCAACAATAGATTGTGGTTTCTCTGGCAGATGAAGAGGCTCAGTTTAGTAACAGCAAGGTGAACACCAGCAATTTCAAAAGTTACGCTGTGACAGAATGAGGTTTCTCCTCTCTAATGTATTGATTTCAATGGTTCTGTAGCCATGTAAAGCTGCATTTATATTTTCCTGGTTGCACAGTCAAGACTTTTTTTTCCCCTACCTTTTAGCTTGGGTGTGAATGCTACATAGTGGTCACACCTGAATACTGCTCTGCTCCTGAGAAGCTTTTTTTAGTCTTCTGTGCACCCATGAAAGGCAAGCGATCCATTAAAATCTCACAGTACTGTCATTAATATCTAGGAAAAGTAATTATTCTGTATTCCTGGTGTGACCATGTAGTAATGAAAATTAACTCTCTGGATGTTTTCCTATTTCTCTCCACTTTCCCTATCCCTAGGACTTCAGTAACATCTGCCAAAATCCACGTGAATGGAGTCCAACTGCATTATCAGCAAACAGGAGAAGGAAGCCATGCAATTCTTCTGCTTCCAGGAATGCTAGGTTTGGAGATTTTATCTTGTCTTTGTAGAGAAACCACCTCTTTATCCATCTGGTCTCAAGCAAGAATGCACAAAAATAGTTTGTAATGTATTCAACACCTGATTATGGAGCGTTGTCATTTTTTTTAAAATGGCTACACTTAAAACAGAAGGGAAAATGCAGAGTTGCTGCCATCAGTTAACAGTTTTGAGATTTCATTTATCTCACCAGGCACCTTTTATACAATGTCTTGACTTATGTAGTGGTCACTTCCACTTCCGGATTTAAGTGTGCAAGGGTGGCATCCAGGACAGGTGGCAAACAGCTACACAAGATGGAGAACAGCAGAAGCAGGGGGGAAATCAGGTTAGCTATATTTGTTACACAGACTGAATTATGCATTCCTTTTTAGAAGCTGGATGGATTCCAACTGAATTAATAGACATAAGGTAACCCTTACAGCTTATTGTGAAAATGTCACTGTTAAAACTTATTTTTTGCTTAAAGATGTATTTTCATGTTTTGTTTATTCAGGGCAGCACCATTAAGATTCTCAGTGGCTTTTTGAGATGGACAGCAGGTTCTGCTAGCTAAGTGGTGTCTGTCTATTGAAACCACTGTTTTTGATAACAACCTTTTAAAATTAACACAGCCTATTTTTTCTGGGTTCTTGCAGTTCTAAAGGACCCATCAGACTTACCAACAGTTCATGGCAGGCTGTCAGTAGGACTTACTGTGCTCAGAGGTGGGCTAATGCTTAATTGAATTGCTGGATAAGATGATAAAATGTCAGGAGCTGAAGAGCAGGAAACATTTGTTCTTCTTGGCAGCAACGTTTGCAAGTCTTCATGAAGTGGTTCTTTCTTTCAAAGAGTTCTCAAGGGGAGGGTGGAAAACATTAATGCTAGTTGTCCTTCACGTAGTCATATGTTTCAACCTATTGATTTTAAACAGCTTTTTAAACTAGCAATCCTGTTGCCAATGCAAACACTTTAAATAGAAATAATGTATTTCTTCAGTTGTGAACAATATTGTTATTGTTGTTATTATTATGTGTACATTGCTATTTTGCAATTAGCATTATTACGAATAGTAACACTTAGGCTTAGTATCTTTAGCATTATAAAGTTTATACTTTAGCACTTTTGGGCGGCATGTGGGAATGAACTTCACATTCTGACTGATGCATCCTTCTTCCCTTTGTCAGAAAACTGACACTAAGTTTTCAATATTATTTTATGCTATTTACAGTATTAACACACTAATAAGTTTGTTGTGGCAACAAGGTAAGTGCTTTTAGGTCACCAGTATTAGTCTCTACACTATTTGTAGACTACATTAAAACAAAATATCTCTTTCTAGCTACAAAAATACTGAGAAAACCAAGAAGACACAGCATTCAGATATGCTCTCAGTCTTGTATAATTTTTAAGTGATAAAAATATAGTATAACCAGCATGTTCATGGTGGTGCAGAGGTCACACAAGGCCTCTGTAAGAATATGAGAATAATCAATTTCTGTTGGCATTTTTCTAACAGCATGATATTTTGCTTCTGACTAGCTATTAACTGTTTTTGCAAGAGATTATGTCAGTATGTAATCAGTTCATCATAGCAGGCTATATATAACCTCTTTTATAACTTAGACCTGTTGGTGGTATCTGAGGACAGATTTCTCCAAGTAAACCGAAAAAAAACCATTAAATGCCTTTAAATGGCCTTTTTAATACAGCAATGGATAGCCAATTTTATATTTCAGCTCATTAAATTCGAGCAAGTTTTAATCAAATAGCATTTGATACTGTTACCAATAGACCCCAACACAAATAAGACATAAATTGCGGTCTTACCTTCATGCTAGATTACCTTAATTAATAGATAGCTTAGTGCAATAGATGGGAGTACTTCATTTTTAAACCCTTTGAAGGTCTGAGTCATTAATAAAAGAAATGGTTCTGCATCAGAAAAAAAAATTGCTGTATTTGGCTTATTTTTACGTATAGAAAAATCAAAATATACAATTTTTTGCTTCTGTGTCACCACAGTCTCCTCAGGCAACAAAGTATTTAAAGGTCAGCTTTAAGCACCAATATTCTCATAGAGGTGCTTTATCAAGTAACAACTGTCTGGCACAGTGCTTTTCACTTACAAATTTGTAACAGAATGTTCCTGGCCTTTAAAGTTTTACCTGTGATGCCCAAGTAAGCAACGACCATGCTTGTGCTTTAAATCTGTTAAAGATAAATCCCTGCTCAGGTTAGTCAGTTTAAGATACTGCTTTTAGTCATATGTGAGAGCGCTGTTCTTGATAACCTTTCATACCTACCAGAAATGGTTTGCTCTGAACACACTGCAGATGCTTCTAAAGATTTTAGTTGTGGTACTTCCTGTCTGAGAGTTGCACTGGGTAGTTACAATTAAAGAGTACTTCACTTGTTGGATAGTTTCTTGTTTGGAATATAAAGTTACAAGTTTTCCCCAGTTTCCCTTTATAGTACGTATACTATGTATGCCTTATGGTGGTTAATAAAATTGAAAAATTTTAATGTTTCAGGGAGTGGTCAAACTGATTTTGGACCACAGCTTAAGTCTATGAATAAGCAACATTTCACAGTTGTTGCTTGGGATCCTCGGGGATATGGAAAGTCCATTCCTCCATCTCGAGACTTTCCTCCAGATTTCTTTGAGAGGGATGCAAAAGATGCTGTGGATCTTATGCAGGTAAATCTATTATGAGATTTTTTTTTTTTTAAGCTATTTTCCTTAAATTTTGAGAAGGAGGAAGGTTGTTTCTAGCAGACAGCAGATTATGAAAAGGCCATACAAATGAAGGCTTCAAAGTGAGCATATACACACTATTCCAGAAATAATTTTCGTCTTCCACCTATTCTGAAAGATGCATAGAGGTTCAGCAGTGGAAATTAATATAAAGCAATATGCTTTTATTCCAAGACCCTGCCCTAAGAGGTTTGCAGCCAAGAACCATATAAGTTTAGGTAAAGCATGTGGAAAAAACAAAGCCTATGCAAAGTAGTTTAACTGAAGGGATTACCATACTGAAAGGCTCTTAGAAAATTTTCTATCAAATATGATCTTGGCATTTTGCCTTGAGCAGCCCATTTAAGAAACATTTGATTCTAAAAATTAATTTGATGGTTTTCATTTTACAGCATATTACTGAAGTAATTTTTGTGGGAAATCAAAGTCTTCCTGTGACCATACCAAATCTTACTAATTAATACCAGCTATTGTGATTATAAAGAATATGGCCTAAAGCTGTTACTATTTCTCCTTCTTGAAGAATTTTTTATTCAAATCTGTGTTTCTGCATTCCTCTTTTATTCTGTCCTGTAATTGCTGACACTATTTTCTGGCTTAGTTTTAACTAATATTCTGGGTTTTTTCTATTAAGACATACAGTCTCTTTGGTCATGTTAAGGAAGTTGGCAGAGCATTAAAATTCCAAAAATATGAGGCAAGATTCAGTCAGTCAGTCCAACTGTATTTCTGTAATAAACAATAACCTTGCTGAAAACCCATCTGAAACTGGAAATGTGGCCTTCCTGGTGTATTCTGCATAGCCAAACAAAGTTTGACAGCAGAATCGGAATTAAGACAGATTTGCCCTCTAACCATAAAAGCTATCTCTCTGTACTGCAAATCTTCAATTTCTTCTGTTACAGTAGCAAAGAAAATAAAGATGCTGCCATGAATAGGTGACAAACTTGCAGTCTAAATGGTTGTAACCCCCTTTCTTGTCTGTTCAAATACTAATTAATGCAAAATATTAAGCAGAGCTTTCCCCAAAGGAACTGTAACCATGTAGCTTGCAGCCAAACAGGACAGCAGCCTACCAATCTCTAGAGCTGCCAAAGCAAGTGAGACATAGCATCCTGTTTTTCTGGAGATGTTTCTCAATATAAGCATATAATAACAACTTACTAAAATGTTACCAAGCGTGGGTAACTTTCTTCTATTTTAGGATATTATAAAGGATAGCACAAATCCCAAGGAATCATTTCAGCTATGATTTCCAGAATATAATGGTTTACATTCATCTTCCTACCTACAATCAGCCAAAAAACACCTCCATATGGGTGAGCCTTTAGAGCCTTTGTTCTAGTCTCCTTCAGATTCTGGTGTCTCTGCTGAAGCTGTGAGTGATGTAAAGTTTCTGTGAAATAATGAAAGCTGAAACTCTGCAGTGTATTTAGCACCTTTATGCAGAAGACACTGTTCTATATCCCTGTTTGTGTTCGGTGAAGGAGTTTGCTTGAAATAAAAGGAGTATAATGCACCTAAGTCCACTTTGCTACCTTCCACCCCAATGTCTAATGCTAGCAAAGTCAATAGCACTAAAACAATCATTAGGGAAATAATTAATGTTGGTATTTAAGAAGTCCTTACTCTTCAGAGCTACTGTCCTAGCAGAAGGATGAGTTTGGGCTTCTCTGTGTTTTCGTAGATCAGGTGTAACTTTTGCTTGTGCTACACTCCCTGCAATGCAGTGAAAACATACATTCAGCACAGAGTGATGTTGTATTGCAGCTCACTGTTGTATGTGGTCATTGGATTGCATTTCACATAGGCCTGCATGGAGGAGGTGGCTTCAAAATAGATTTTGTTCACTCACAGGGTAAAGGCGGCACAAAATCACCCACAGAACTGTGCTGTGCAACCAGCTTCCAGGTTACTGCCCATGTTAGGTTAGTGACCCGTACTGTAAGTAGTTCAAAATTAAAGCAGGCAAACATGCATACCTTATCCAGCACATCTGTTACATCACATTGTTTTTCTGGAGGCTGCAAAGGATAAATTACATTCCTCCTGCTGGAAAGGCATCCTCAGATACCCCAAAAAGTGCATCAAGATAAAGGGTAGTAAACAAGAGAAATACTGGAGGCAAATAGATCTCAAATGACCTGGCATGAAGAACAAAAATTTTAATCAGCTATTCCATCCATCAGCCAACTTTGAGCTCCATAATTTGCTATTGGCAGTAGGGGAACAGTAGCAACATCAAAAACTTAACCTTTACTTTTTTTTTTTTCAACCCCCAGGTTGGCAAGACACCAGGACTGCCAAGACACCAGGAACCCTTCAGCAGCACAATAATGGAAGTTGAACACAGATTAACTACCTCTTCAGCAGACCAGGGCCGACTTCTGATCAGCTGCAAAAATTCAAAGTTTTCTTTCCTTGCTATCAGCTCTTACATTACATGTCCCTTTCTTTCCCCTACCTTATTTCTTTTCTGTTTAGTAATTATAGCTTTGCAGAGTGAAATCTAAAATTGGTCAGTGCTACAGTGAGCAAAATACCAAAGATGAAGCCAGAAACAGAAAAGCTTTTTAGGGATAAAAGTCTGCTAAACATCAAGTTGATTAGTAAAGTTATGCCTCACTTGAGCATCAAGTTTACAAGCGAAGTAGAAACTTCTTTTTCTCCCTCTGTAGTTGTTTCCCTCATTACCTGCATTTTTGCTTTCTTCTGTCACAACAAAGCAGGCCTGGACTTCCAACACCACCAAGCACCAAGGCAACTCATTCAACTAACTTGCTCTTTTTCCTCCAAAAGTACAATGTCCTCCTTAATTACATCTAGAAGGCTGGAATTTCTGCAGAACAAAAACAAAAAACACCGTGAAATATAATTTCTTGTGAATGAGTTCACAAACCAAATTTTCTGTATGCAAAACTGCAAGTATTGCTTAACCATTGAATATCATCCCTCTGCAACCTTCAGATGCATTTTCTCATGAGTGCCTTTACCTTCCTCACTTCTCCCCACTGAACGTAACACACACAAAATCCTCTCTCCTGTGACTGCCAGTACTCCCTACCACATATAGTGATTTATGAGGAAACAAGAGTTTCAGATTCTAGTAGAAAGTATTATCATAGAATCACAGAATCTGCTGAGTTGGAAAGGACTCATCAGGATCATCGCGTCCAACTCCTGGCCCTGTGCAGGACACCCCAAGAATCACACCACGTGCCTGAGAGCATTGTCCAAACGCTTCTTGTACTCTGTCAAGCTTGGTGCTGTGACCACTTCCCTGATGATCCTGTTTCAGTGCTCAGCCACCCTCTGAGTGAAAAACCTTTTCCTGATATCCAACCTAAACCTCCCCCAACTCAGCTTCATGGTGTTCCCTTGGGTTCTGTAACTGGTCAGAATGAATTAAGGTCTTGGTTGTCATATTTTTTGCCCTAAGCTTTCCTTTTGAAGGAGGAAGAATTTCATTATTAATGTTTTGAATTGCAACTCACTGTGAAGTAACATTTAAAATATACACTTAAAAGCTTCAGAAAATGGGAATTAGCAACTAAAATTTGATACAATCCTTTATAAAATACTTTAAGCAATTTTTGGTTGTTACAGAGTACATTTTTTTTAGCTCAGCTAGCATCAGTAAATCAGATCACTGGCTTCCACTTTTAAAGTCTTACACTTCTCTTTTTCTTAAATTTAGCCTAATCTTGGATTGCTTACCATCCACACTGTGATAGTCTTTGCCAGCTTCACACCTAGAGAATCTAGGGATTCTTCATATCATCAGGCTCTCTCAAAAAGTCTTTACTCTCAATTTTCAATCAGCTTTTTTTTTTGGAGGGCTTTTTAAAATGCAGCAAGACTCTAATAGGACTAGTGCCTGTTTCATTAAAAAGTTCTAGAAAATTGAAATGGCGGGTGTAATTTCTTGTTTTCTAAATATTTAACCTGTTTTTTAGTATTTTTATGTATAGCAAGAAAATTTTATTTTCTAATTATGAAAGCTAACTATAGTTCTGCTATGTAGTGTTGTGCCGAAAACCATAGTTAATTTTCAAGAAATATTTGACATTTGGTTGTAAAACCAGTTGATGAGTTGCATATAACTTTCTTGTATGAATCAAGGCACTAAAGTTTAAGAAGTTCTCCTTGCTGGGGTGGAGTGATGGTGGAATTACAGCACTTATTGCTGCTGCGAAGTACCCAAATCTTATCCACAAGCTGGTTGTCTGGGGAGCAAATGCCAGCGTTACCCAAGAGGATGTGAGAATTTACAATGGTATGTACAAACTGCATTTCATATTCTGAATTAATTGTTTTAATTTCTACTTGACCGAAGAACCTTAGTCATGTAACAGCTAAGTGGAGACAGAGCTGAGGACACAACAAACCTAAAAAGACAGGACACAAAATTCACTACATTACTAGGTACAGGGATAGATTATAGTGGCAAACTCTCTAGCAATTACTCTAGGGGTAATATAATAGGTTTTTCAATAAGCCCTTATCAACTTACCCTGATGAAAAGCAGAAGCTGTAATAGCTTATCAGCAGTTTTCAGAATGTCAAACTTTTGCTGTTATAACAAATTCCTAAAAATAAATTCCAAATAATACTATCAAGCTCCAAGTTTGATTTCTTATCTCATATCTTGCACAACCTTTTTTAAACCAGGTCCACGGATAATCACTGGGGTAGGTCTTAACAGCTGTTGCTTCTAGGACCTATATAATACTGACAGTAAGAAAAAAAATTCATAACTTACCTTTTAAGTTCAGGAAGCAAATTAATAATTCAAGTAAATGTCCCAAGATGTCTTTACCATTTACATTCCTTTAATTATCATTAGAAAACCTTTGCAAAGTAAAGAAACGTGGTATTTCTGATCCTTATTTCACTCATGTGAAGCAGAATCTGAGGTCACTTCTGACTATAAAGAAAAATAGGAAGAAACAGCTGGTGAACTCAGAAAGGGACCATATTTATTGCACATCTATATTTACCTCACCTATACTAAAACTAAAAGTGGTAGTAGTAGTTGTAATATATTTTTTGGTTCAGAAAGCAAAATGCTTTTTTGCTCTGTAAAATGCTTTATTTCTTGACATGTTTTTATGTTTGTTAAATTTTTATTGTATATATATGAAGTACACATCTCCTCCCTGCACAACAGGCTAAAATTAAAAAGAAAAATTAAAAAAACCCTCAAAAACGACAACAAAAAAGAAGTCCTACTTACATGGAGCACCCACTGCAATGTTGGCTTTTGTCCTCTTTGTGGATTGTTGCTTTCAACATCTCTCCCTGGCTGATAGAGTTGAGAGTAGCAGCACAAGTCTTCTACAACTGGCTCATCAGTGCATCCCAGCTGCAGTGAGGGTTTCGCAGGAGAGACACATGTTGATTTGGTCCTTTCAATATTGGCTTCTCCCTTCTCTTTTTAAATGAATGCCAGCCCCAAGGATAAAACAGTAGATTCTATATGGGAAACAGTTGTTCAGTAGCACCTAGCCTCAGGTGAACAGACTCATTTTCAATCAGATGCTGTTAATAAAACACTTTCAGTCACTGCTACCTTTGTCATTTGGCTGGACGGGTTCTCTTTGTTCACACCTCACTCCTTTCTTCCCTTAATTGCCTTTTGAAACCAATTAAAAGCTTTGCTAGTGGCATATATTGCTGTTTGATGATTCAGTCCTGTCCTGTTCTCTACTATGCCAACTTTGTTTCAGACTTTATCAGCACAAAGCTGTACAGCTGAAATATAGTTTAGTGAAAATAACCATTTTAGATACCTAGTTTGTGAGCAGTACTGAAAATTTTAGAGGGGAAAATAAGAGAAAAATCTGATAAGTAAATAACTAAAATGTCAAATTATTTGTACAACTTTAGCCAGCCTTCCATGAGTCACAGGACTCTACTAAGTAGAGTCACTTGTTTTTGTGTTCAACTGTGGCAAATGTACCACGACGTCAGCCTGTTGGAATGTCTTAGTAAGAGCTTCCTTCCTCTGAGAGCTGGTAGGAGCCATGGACGGACTTCCATCCATGAGTCAATGCAAAAGGCTAAAGGATATGAAAAAGAACTGCCAGGTCTAGCACACTGTTATGAAATAGTCTCATTTTTATATACGAAGTACCTCTTGAACTTCTCTGACGAAAGCCTTCCAGAAGGAACCATCAGAAGTTTTAGGACTGAGTCCTTCGATTATTATTTTTTTTTCTGTTGTTCCTTGTGACCATAATGACAAGATGTTCCTCTACAACTCAGAAGACCACAGGAGAGATTGCACAGCTGTCTTTTTTATACCCTTTCCGTACTATGAATTATTTAAAATATTCATTGCGGTTTCAAGTTTGAAATACCTATTTGTAATCTGGTTTGAAATTTTCCCCATATTAGATGTGGGTTTTTTATCGTGTTGCTGGAAAGGACATAACATATTTCAATGTTATTTTATGTAGGCATCCGAGATGTTTCAAAATGGAGTGAAAAGGTCAAGAAACCACTGGAAGAGCTGTATGGACATAAGTACTTTGCAGAAACTTGTGAGGCTTGGGTAGATGGAATATCGCGCTTTGCTGAAAATTCAGATGGTAAGGCTTTCACAATGTTGAACTGAGGCAATTAGAGTAGCAGGCAGATCTGGATAAAAAAATCTAACTACTTCTAGCAGCAGTAAAGGAAGGACTCTGCCTATGGCATTAGAAGCTAGGTCTGACTCACACTCAGGAATAACACAATTACTCTGTAGATGGTTCACAGAACCAGAAAGGTGCAGGAGGAAAACATTTATGGAAAACATTAGCAGTTGTGGCTCTCCTCTTGTTCCACCCCAAAACTGCATTATTAAGTCATTGCTTTTGTGCAGACTAAACAGAAAGGGTTCTGCTCAGACAGAATCTTTCTCTCCTCTTCTGTGTCAAAGTGTTCTCTCTTGGTGACATTGTTAAGATGTACCAAAAGTAAGGCATGCTCTTTCCAGTTTTTGCAAAATGGAGCTGAAGAACTCTTTCCAACCTAGTAGTGTGTGAGTTAAAAAAGAAGAGACTTCAGATTTTGAGAACTCAAAAATTTAAAAATACATTTTTAAAACATTAATGAGGCAGCTCAGGTGTTTAAAAATAATTTTAAAATTGTTAAACTAGACAATATAATTATTTATCCCTGAAGATTTCTGCAATTACTCTACATAGACTTTTTAGCCAAGGATATTATGAATAATAATCTGTGGTTCTATTTTAATTCAGAGGAAATTTGCTTTTAATTTGCCTAAAACAGTAATGTATAATACACAAAAAATGAGTTTGTATAGAAAGTGATGTGCATTAACAGGCAGCAGGTACTACAAGGAAAATGTTCCTTCATGCCATATTTTTTCCATAATTATTTGTATAGGATCAATGCAGCACTAGGATTTCTCCCAGTAAAGTGATGTAACAAATTATGTTCTGATTTTATTTTACCCTTTCTGGAATGCATCTCCTTAAAAATATTTTTTTTGGACGTGCAAAGCCCAGGCTGGTGAATCTGTGGCTGTGACATCCTTTCACTGCCTGCACGTGCCTCAGACACTATGAGATTAAGTGACTGTGAAAAAGAAGCCACCTAGAAATGTGTAACAAGGAGCTGAATTACCTAGATGCTGAAACTGGGTCAGATATTGGGAGAAGCGTAATGTTTGCTACCAGAGATGATCAGCTACCAGGCTGCAGGTTCCTTTTTCCAGTTTTCCAACTTAGATTACAAACAGGCCACCTTACAATTAAAGTTAAGACACTGCAACAAAGGCACAGATACAGCAGATATAAGAAAAGGTGTTAATAAAACCCATCAGAGATAAAAGAAAGACAGCAAAGCCAGTGTTGGTCAAAACCTCAAGCTGTTTTTAAAACTAGACTATTTTCCATGAATGAGACAGCTTTTAGTGTGAAATAGCATAAGAAATGAACTTTTAGAAGGAGCCAACACTTAATGAAACTGAGTTAGTTGCATAAAGTCTCAACATCCAAGATTCTTCTTGCTGTTCTATGCTTTTAGAGTAAATATAATTTAGTGGTTATGGTACAAAACACTTTTAGGACTGAAAACTAGGAAATAATAGTTTGACTGCCAACTATGTCCCTAGATAAATAACCTAAATTTACTTGGTAGTTGTTCTGAAAAACAGTCAACATTTCTGCAGGTGTTAGAGGACTATGAGTAAAATGTTCTAAATGTAAATATTTCACTAGTAGTGCTGCAAACTAAGGCTACATAAATAACCAAGCGTTCGGAAAAACTGAAACAGCCTCTGACTTTAGAGCTAAGGAAAGTGTGCATGGATGAGCATTAATCTTACAGCTGTTGGTAGCTGCAAGGTGACAACTACAAAAAGAAAGTTATCTCAAAGAAAATTGCAACATAAAGCTCATCAAGGATGTTTTGCCCAAAGACTCCCTTGCAAGAATGTGGGAAGTTAGACAACGAGTTTGGAAACTGTGTTACTAAGGGATGAAGAAAACAAGGAGAGAAAATTCAGAAGAGGCTTTAAGCAAAAGCATTAAAATTACTTCTAATGAGATTAATGACCAGTAAGCATAAAATTATGAATGGGCAGGGAAAATAGCATTTGGATAGTTTTAGTGCAATTCATATGAAATGGTTATGCATTTGTATTGGGTTTGCATGGCCAGGTTTTGGTACCGGGGGGTTGCAGGGTGCCTAGAAGCTTCCCCCATGTCTGGCAGAGCCAATGCCAGCCTGCTCCAAGACGGACATGCTGCTGGCCAAGGCCAAGCCAATCAGTGATGGCAGTAACACCTCTGTGAAAACATGTTTAAGAAGGAAAAAAAGTTACTGCGCAGACAATACTGCAGCCAGAGAAGAGCAGAGTGAGAATATGTGAGAGGAACAACTATGCAGCCACCAAGTTCACTGAAGGAGGAAGGGGAGGAGTACTCCAGAGCAGCAATTCCCCTGCAGCCCCTGGTGCAGTCCCTGGTTAGGCAGCTGTGCCTCTGCAGCCCGTGGAGGTCCACAGAGATGCAGAGATCCACCCACAGCCCATGGAGGAGCCCATGCTGGAACAGGTGGATGCCCGAGAGAGGGCTCTGTACCTGTGGGAGGCTCCTGCTGGGACCTGCAGACCCAGGGAGAGAGGAGCCCACACTAGAGCAGGTTTCCTGGTGGGATTTGTGACCCAGTAGGGGACTCATGCTGGAGCAGGCTGTGCCTGAAGGACTGCACCCTGTGGAAAGGTGACCCATGTTGCAGCAGTTTGTGGGGAGCCATTGCTTGTGGGATGGATTCATGTTGGAGAATTTCATGGAGAACTGTTTCCTGTGGGAGGGACCCCACGCTGGAGTAGTGGAAGGACTCCCTGAGCAGCAGCAGGAAGAACCTGTGATGAACTGACCGTAATCCCCACTCCCCATCTCCCTGCACCACAGGGGGCAGGAGGTAGAACCCAGGAAGAAGCTTCTAAGATTTATTGTGCTTCTCATTATCCTACTCATATTTTTTTAGTAATAAATTCAATTAATATCTCCAAATTGATTCTGTTTTGCCCATGATGGTATTTGGTGAGTGCTCTCTCCTGGTCCTTATCTCAACTCAGGAACCCTTCGTTTTGTTTTTTCTCCCCTGTCCTCTTGTGCAGGGGCGTGATAGAGAGGCTTAGGTGGGTACTTGGCCTTCAGCCAGGGTCAATCCATTAGAGCATTGCAGACAGCAAAGGGCCTGGGAGGTGCAACAAGTATCAGTACAGCCTAAGTTAATTTGTTCTGAAAAAGTAGCAAATCTTGTAACCGGACAACCGCTGTAACAAAATGCAGCTTAACCTGAGGGCCATAAGACTGTAAGGCTGAAAAGAACAAAGCCGGGAAGGAGATTCACATATCAGCTTTGAAGAGTCAAAGAGAGCCTGGGGGAAATGTGGAACAGAAGTACTTCATTCTCTCTATCCTTTTGTACTATTATCCATTCATGGAGCAAATTGCAGTGAAGTAACATTTTCGAGTAAGAAGTGTTAATTATAGTCCTGCTTACATACTTCTGTGGATTAATAACACACTATCCACAAGGAGAGGCAGTAGCTAGAACCCAGTGGAGTTCAGAGTCCTTTACAGAAGCAGTTTCATCTTTCATACAATTTTAAAACCAAGTGTGACCTTCATTTGTTTTCTCCCTAGGTAATATCTGCCAACATTTGCTGCCAGATATTAAATGTCCCACATTTATAATTCATGGTGAGAAAGACCCTTTGGTCCCACAAGCTCATGCAGAATACATTCATAAGCACATCAAAGGCTCTCGGTAAGTTAAATGATGGCTTTTTTATGTACCATTTTTGGAGAAATGAAGCAGTTCAAACCCAGTGGTAAAAAAAAAAAAAAAAAGTGTTTGGACAAGTTGTCTCTGCCACACAGAGAGCTAGTCTAAACTTCCCTAGCAAATTACAATGCAAACAGGGTAGCGAGACCTTTCTTGCAATATAATAAGTACAGTATTTTAATAAGCTCCTTCCTAAAGCCCTCTGAAACCAATTTCATTTTCCTCTATCCACTACACAAGCAGAACCACTACTCCCTAAGATTTATCAAAGCAAACAAACTTGTTTTTATGAGCATTGCACTCCTTTTGCTGTAAAAGACCTCATTTCTGTCCTATTCAGTTCAACAGGGAATTTAGATGCTACAAATGGAGAGAGATTCCCAGTTATTAGAGAGAGAAACAGAGTTTACTTCTGTTTGCTCTGCCCTGCTGATGGGAACAACAACTTCAAAGATTCTATTTCCACCTGTCCCATGAATTTTCAGTGTTTTTAAGAAAAGCAGAATGAGAAAAAAAATGTACAGCTGTGCTCAGAAATATTACTATATAAACAAGAAAAACATCAGGGCACCATCTGCTTCATGTGAGTTGTGGTTTAACCCCAGACGGCATCTCAGTACCAGTCACTCCCCCACTCACGGGATCAGGGACAGGATCAGATGAGTGAAAATGAAAAAACCCTCATGTGTTGAGATAAAGACAGTTTAATCGGTAAAGCAAAAGCAACATATGCAAGCAAAGCAAACTAAACACTTAATTCACTGCTCCCACAGGCAGGCAGGCGTTCAGCTACTTGGGAAGACAAATGTCACCCCTCCAAACGACCCCCTTCCTTCTTTCCCCAGCTCTGTATGCTCAGCATGATGCCATATGGTATAGAATATTCCTCTGGTCGGTTGAGGTCAGCTGTCCTAGCTGTGGCCCCTCCAAACTCCTTGCGCACCCCCAGCCTCTTCCCTAGTGGCGCAGTACGGGAAGCAGAGAAGGCCTTGATGCTGTGCAAGCACAGCTCAGCAATAACAGAAACATCTCTATATTATCAGCACTGTTTTCAGCACAAATCCAAAACACAGCCCCATAATAGCTACTGAGAAGAAAATTGACTCTATCCCAGCCAAAACCAGCACAGCTTGAAAATTCCAGAAACGCTTTCTATAAAAAGCTGGGATTTTACTAGCTGAATTTTCCTCATAAATTTGCACACAAATGCAAGAGTTCTATTACTACTTAATAACAGTCTGTGATGATTAGCACTGGAGAACAGAAGTAGTGGGGGAAGGGGGAAAAAAAATTTATGAATGCAAAGTGTAGGGAACTGTTTTGCTGCTATTATCTCACTGCAAAAATGAATGATATTATCTCAAAGCCAGCCCCCTGATCGTACTAATGTATTCTGCCACAGGAAAGATGAGAACGAGAGACCTGCCTAACAATCACATGCAGGTGTTCTCTTTCATGTCTGCTGGTTCCTTACTCCTACATGCCCTGCTCAGAACACCTATCACCCTGCTTGGTTTCACTGAGCTCCAAAATACTCCAGATGCTGACTAAGGCAAATTATCCCAAAAAACTAGACAAGGGTCTGATAGCTTCTCTTTGGAAGACAAGTCAAAGAGGAAACACTGTTAGAAATTGCCATCCAATAAAAACGTAAAACAGTGATTCTTTGCATGTCTTTGTGCTGAAGTGCTCCCCTGTATGCATATTTGTCAGAAAAGAAACCAGATTAGTGGTGTTCTCAGAAGATAACGCCTGGGTACATGGTCCCATTCTTCCCTGGTTGCATTGGAAATGATGTTTTCCATTGTGAAGCAGAAGGAAAAGCTTAAATTCAGTATGTTTTCAGTAACACATGCTTCTACCATCAGCTTTTCTTGTCCTGATTTTTATCTAGTAGTAAAGTAGAAAAAGCTTCTTCTGATTATAGTGCAGATATATTGCTTGTTTCTCTCATGGTAGAAGAGTGTGCCATTATTCTGCATTTGCATGGTATGGCTGGAATTTGGTAGCATTACAGTAGTAGGAAACATTAACAGCAACAGGAAATATCATGCACGGTGCTATAGGTTTGTGCATTTGTGTGTTGCTTAGTCTTTGAAGAAACAGACTTAATAAAACTCAGAATTCACTAGAAAGGCTGGGTATGTTCACATGCTGCTGATCTTTTCCCAAAACAAAACAGCACTTGCCACCACGAAAAGAAGGTTGATCCCTCTTGCTATAGTGGGACTCTGATATGAAGGCAACATAAAGTATCAGTCAGAATGGTTTTAGCTCTGTTGAAACTGCTTAGTATATGGTAGAACAAAACAATTTGAAGAATTTCCCACCCCCATACAAAGAAGTGTACATCCCTGATGCATAAAGTTTGTCTCAGATAGAAAGCAAAAGTAAGTAGAATTTTAGACATGTCAAACTCATATTCATATTACAAAGATTTAACCTTATTCACAGGTTCTACTTCTAAGCTTTTGGTATAGTGAGAGAAGTTCCAATTTCCCTTCTTATTTTAATGGATGAATGGTTTTAGTTTTGGATTGTCTTTTTGCGGAAAGATTAGACAAAGTACAAATACTAACCAAGTCTGGGTCATAACAAGGACTCTACATTTCACTGTCCAGCACAACTACTGTTCTCTGAAAGAGGCAAAATTGCTCAAGTACTTTACATACCTTTCAAAGATGCATCTTACTTATATAAGTTTTGGAATCTTATCTTCTGTGTAGATCACCAGAACGGTTTCTAGAAACTAGGTCTAGGACACAAAAATTTGGTTTAGGCTTATTTTATCCTTCCCAGAGTGGGACAAGTAGTATGGTTGTTGCACCAACTGTTGCTGTGGTTCACATTCTGAGCCACGTATAGAGGGACATTACGTAAAATAAGAGTTACTACAGTTACTTAGTGGGTAACCAAGAGCAAGGAAAATGCAACAAGTGTTTTAATTACCTGTACTCACAGAATAAAATATATAATCAGTGTTTGATGTTTTTTCTCTTTTAAGGTTGCTTCTGATGCCAGAAGGAAAGCATAATTTACACCTGCGTTTTGCAGAGGACTTCAACAGAGAAGTGGAAAATTTCCTACTCTGACTTGGACTGTAAAACAAGTCAGAGGTGCTTGGCCTTTGCCTTGTTTAGGAATTTAAGTTGGCTTTCCATTTTCAATGAAGTTATAGGTAGGTTTGAGTCCTGTAAGAAAAACATTAAACATATTTGCATGAGAAGGGTATGTCTTAAGAACATGTAAGCCTCAGTGATCAGAGCATACCACTATACTGCAAGACTTCTGACATGTCTTGCTAAGTTAAGCTTACTTGTTGCCACCCAGGCTGAACAGTTGCTCTTTGTCCAGTAGAGGTGTTAAGAAAGACAGAAAACATGATCTAGAATACATGCCTTTATGTGCTCTTAATATTAAAGGACAAAAAACATGGTAAGAATTAGGATTCAGAAGTGTTACACTGAGAAATCTGCCAAAGTCACAAATGTTGACAGGATAATTGGGTACATAGTTTCTAGAAAACATGCTTCACCACCACTATCAGAAGTCATCCAGGTGCATGCTTGCTTTACAGAAGTTCCTTTGATACCGGGGGACTTAAGCCTCATCCTCCTCTCCTTCCTCTTCAAACTCGCCCTGCTCATCAGCAGTGGCATCCTGGTATTGCTGGTATTCGGAGACCAGGTCGTTCATGTTGCTCTCAGCCTCCGTGAACTCCATCTCATCCATGCCCTCGCCGGTGTACCAGTGCAAGAAAGCCTTGCGCCGGAACATGGCCGTGAACTGCTCCGAGATCCTCTTGAAGAGCTCCTGGATGGCCGTGCTGTTGCCGATGAAGGTGGCGGACATCTTGAGGCCGCGCGGGGGGATGTCGCAGACGGCCGTCTTCACGTTGTTGGGGATCCACTCCACAAAGTAGCTGCTGTTCTTGTTCTGCACGTTGAGCATCTGCTCGTCCACCTCCTTCATGGACATGCGGCCCCGGAAGATGGCGGCCACCGTCAGGTAGCGGCCGTGGCGGGGGTCGCAGGCGGCCATCATGTTCTTGGAGTCGAACATCTGCTGCGTCAGCTCGGGCACCGTCAGGGCGCGGTACTGCTGGCTGCCGCGGCTGGTCAGCGGGGCGAAGCCCGGCATGAAGAAGTGCAGCCGCGGGAAAGGCACCATGTTGACCGCCAGCTTGCGCAGGTCGGCGTTCAGCTGGCCGGGGAAGCGAAGGCAGGTGGTCACGCCGCTCATGGTGGCCGACACCAGGTGGTTGAGGTCCCCGTACGTGGGAGTGGTCAGCTTCAGGGTGCGGAAGCAAATGTCATACAGGGCCTCGTTGTCAATGCAGTAGGTCTCGTCCGTGTTCTCCACCAGCTGGTGCACAGAGAGGGTGGCATTGTAGGGCTCCACCACCGTGTCCGACACCTTGGGCGAGGGCATGACGCTGAAGGTGTTCATGATGCGGTCGGGGTACTCCTCCCGGATCTTGCTGATCAGCAGGGTGCCCATGCCGGAGCCCGTGCCTCCGCCCAGCGAGTGGGTCAGCTGGAAGCCCTGGAGGCAGTCACAGCTCTCCGACTCCTTCCTCACCACATCCAGCACAGAGTCCACCAGCTCAGCGCCTTCCGTGTAGTGCCCCTTGGCCCAGTTGTTGCCAGCCCCGCTCTGACCTAAGGGCAGACCAGAAGCCAGGTGCCATATTAGCGCCCCAGCGACAAACAGAGATGATGCCACTGCCCCTTCCCCGGGGGCTCCTCCCCTCACTTCCATCCCCACTCTGCTATGGCGATTCAGGTTGCCCAAGGTCCCTTGCATGCTCGCTCCAAGTTTATTTTGTGTTTGGAGTGGCCACTCTGGAAACTTCTCCATTCCACAGTCACTCACCAAAGACAAAGTTGTCGGGACGGAAGATCTGTCCAAAGGGGCCGGAGCGCACGGAGTCCATGGTGCCAGGTTCCAGGTCCACGAGGATGGCACGGGGGACATACTTGTTACCTGTGGGAGGAACCAGCACCAGCGTTACAGCCCCGCAGTCGGCAGCCAGTGTCTCAGGAGCCCTGCTGTGCTCCCATCCGCTTCCCCATAATTTGCTGCTAAGGACACAGAGGGTGTGGGAATTTGGAAAAATCCAGGGTTGGGAAAACAAAGCAGGCATTCAAGCTGTACTGGGGCGTCACCCACCGCGGGGAGGACTGGGGGACCCCTGCCTGCACATCCTATGCCCCCTCCCTCGGGAAGCTCATTACAAGGGGGCGTTACCGGTGGCTTCATTGTAGTAGACATTGATCCTCTCCAGCTGCAGGTCGCTGTCCCCGTGGTAGCTGCCCGTGGGGTCGATGCCGTGCTCATCGCTGATGACCTCCCAGAACTGAGAGGACCGGAGGGTGGTCAGTGCCGCCACGCCCTCTCTCGCCCCCTGGCCAAATCCCCGCCACGTGGCGCGCGGGGATTCGCCGCGCGTGGGTGCGGCCCCCCGGCCAGACGGAGCCGCTACCGCGCCCCGCACCCCCCCCCATCGACGTGAGGGGTGTGGCACCGGCTCGGCGCCCCTTCCCCCGCCCTCCCGGGACCCCTGCAGCCCGCGAGGGGCTGATGGACGGCGGCTGATGCCCGTATCCTCCTGCCCCAAGGCGTGCCGCATCGACGGCGTTAAAGCCCCACCGCGCTCTCTCGTAAGATGCATTAGCCGGGAGCCGTCCCGCGCGGACCCTCCCACGGACGGGCGAGCCCCACGGTGCTCCGCAGCTGGAACCCGGAGTCCCTCCCTCCCGGCAGCGCTCTCCCCGGGACACGCGGAGCCCAGCTGAGCGGGCACCTCCCCACGCGCGGAGTCCCGGGCGGACAGTGGGGCGCCCGTCCGTACCTTGGCGCCGATCTGGTTGCCGCACTGCCCAGCTTGGATGTGCACGATCTCACGCATGGTGCCGGTGTCCGAAGCTA
>VYXC01006694.1:1490056-1503991 GCA_013397175.1 Platysteira castanea | reverse complement strand
CTCCGTGGGGGCACCGCACACTCGCTGGCATCACCAGGCGCCCGTGGCTGCCGCCCGTCCGTCCGCACAAGCCCGCACCGGCGGCCAGGAGCCCCGCGCCCTGACCCGGTTTATCTAGCCCTGGCACGGCGCGGGTGGGTTTCCCCTCAGCATGGGCTGTGCGGTGTAAAGTGTAACCTCCTGTCCGCCAGCCCTGCCCTCGAGCGATCCCCGCCTGCCTCTCCTCCGTGTCGAGCTCGGCTACTCTTCCTATGCCTAAAAAGGTCGGATTTGGTCCCCGAAGCTGAGCCAGGAGCCACTCTCCATCCAAGCGCCCTGCTCCGCCCTTTCGCCCGTCCGGCCGCAGCCACCAGCGACCCGCAGGCAGACAATAGACAGCGCGGGTGCTGCTGCACAGGGCTAGGGGGTTTGAGGGGGGTGGTTCCCTCAGCTCTGCAGCAAGCGGGTCTTGCTCTTCGTCCCTTCGTTGCGGATTACAGATGCTGAGAGATGAAGAAAGGAAAGGCGGGGAGCAGGGGAGGGTTGAACCTGCGGTCCCAGAGATGATTTCTGGTCCCCCAGTTTATTTTCGAGCAGCCCCGTATGTCACCGCGGGCACTACAGTGGTCTCAGGGAGGACAGGCGGGGGCCGCAGCGGCGGGCAGCATACGGTACACGCCCACGCCCACGCCGCCGGAGGAGGAGGGGGAGGTCGCGGGGAGGAAGAGCACGGGCAGGGGGGCACGGTTCCAGCGGTGCCCGGTGCCCCTCGGGGCGCTCAGCCCGGCGCGGCGGCTCCTCCTCGGCATCGCCTGTTTCATATCACGGTGTCGGAGTGCGTGTGCAGTGCAGGGAGGGTGCGGCCTCCCGGGGGGCTGCTCCGAGCCCCGGATAGCCCAGGCGGGCTCCCAGTAGCCAGCGCCAGGCAGGACTCCACTAAACCCCGTTTTAGTGACCCGCTAGATGAAGGCTGCTTCATCTGTTCTACACTTCAGCTATTCCAGAGGTGCAGATCAAAGCACATCACCATTTTAAACCCATCTTTCTTCAGGATATTTCTTCTTCTTTCTCTCTCCTTTGTTCTACCCACGTGCCGCTGTCCCTAATCTTTCTAACCTGGTTTATGCAGATCTATAACCTTGCCTGTGGATTACTCCAGATCTGATTTTACCTTCTTCCAAGGCGATCTGCAGCACAACCCGGTTTCCTCTGATTGATATGCCAACGCATCCACACCTTTCTTTTGTTTGCCTTACGGTGAGAAGGCATCCCATCTCCAAAAGACATGCTAGAAAACACACCCTCACGTTTGTCTCCTCAGAAGTGATTTTGAGAAAAATTAATCCCATCATTTGCAGTCCTGTGAAATCTGTTTTTACTGGCCTAAGCCAGGAGCAATTTAATTATTTGGTTGACTACGCTTCGCAAACAATGTGTAGCTGTAATTCCAAGCGAACATTTTTTCGTGGCATGCTAACTGCATAATCAACATCCTCATCTCTAATTATTCGTTCAAGAGCAGCTTGCAGATTAGCAGCTCCAGGGGACCACTGACCGCTCCAGGTAATGATTCAAAGTAATGCCAGTCTTTCCTATGGCTGCGATGGGTGTGCTCCTGAAAACCTGTCACAGCAAAACTCGGTGACAGCAGAGCTGGTGCAAAATACAGGTACTGTGACTGTTTGCTACTATTATTTCCAAGTATCCTGTGTGTTGTACACAGCATATTAGTTTTTTACTAGGAGAATTACTGACATTTCCGTGTGAAGGGGAATAGCTGATTTTACACATCCTCCATACCTACGCTAAGCTCATTCCTAACAGCTTGAGGCTTCAAAGGAAGCCATTTTAAAATCCAATTCAAGGAAAACAGATTATTAACAGTGGAGGAAAGAAACCCACCCCAACTACCTTACCTTAAAATAAACTAATACACATTTCTGAAGCAGGGGAGATTCAAGTATATCTGCTGTATAGGACTTGTTGAGACTGTAAGAAAAATAAAATAGGTGAAATGTTTATTTCTAAAATAAACAGCTGCTTTTCAGAGGGATGAGAGAGGAAGCCCAGGTCTAGCTTTTCTGCAGCCCCTAGACCAGACTCCTTAGAAGTGAATAGCAGCCATTCAAATCATTTCAGGAGACTTTAGACAAAGTCCATTTTAATTCGAAGGTGAGTGTTTGGGACAGAGGGTTTCTCAAAGGTTCGGCACAGCTTTTTGTGAATTACTTGCAGGGAAATGAAGTGTTCAGCTGTTCGCTGCCCGTGCCTCTCTCCCCCTCTCTGTATCTGCCTCACACTGATGTGTCTGTCAGCGCAGCCCCTGCCCCAGCCCCGCGGCCGGCCCTGGCTGGGCTCCTCCATCCCCATCTCCCCGGCAACCGCCCCTCTCGGCAGAAACGAGCTGCACAAAAAAGAGACAGGAACAAAAAAAAAAAAAAGCCTTCAACATTTTCATTCGCCGGGCTGATTTCCCAGGGTGTAAAAGCACTGTGGGTAGGGGACTGCGGAAACAGCGGCAAGGGCGGGTGAAATGCCAGCTTGCAAGGTTGTTCACAGTCGTTCTCGATATTAGAGAGGGGGAAAACCACAATCACAGTCAAGAGTTTGTTTAATGAAACTCAGAGGATTAACCCAGTTTTGTCTGATGTGTCGTCTTCCCACTCCCATCCTCCCACTACAAGGTTGGGTGTGATCACCATCAGAGCCTCTATCTTCTGCTGTTGAAGTGGCCACTGATGAAAGAAAGTCCTGGTTTCCTTGCTAGATGCAGAAGGTTGCAAAAGCCAGCTAACAAAAGCCCAAGGGAAAGACTTAGTCATTTTACTTTATAATAGAAAATACATGCTTTTGTGGGATGTACTGCAGCATAGTTTGTAGGTCATTAGAACATTTTTTCTAAAAAGAAACTTGCATCCGCCCCATGGCTCAGCATCACATTTTGCAGAGATCCCATTCCTTGTCTATGGCTCCTCTCAGAAGGATGGAAATTCCTTACAGACCTTGGTGTTATGCCCAAACCCCCAAGAGAGGCACTTAGACCTTCAGTATATTGAGGGGAAGGATGCAGTGTTATACATGAATTAGAAAGAAGTTTGGACCCTCATGAGTTGAGGTCTTAGATCACAGACCAAGCTGGACATCTAGGGTGGCTCATTAGGTCATTTAGGACAAACCGATACTTTGCTCCTCAGTATGAATCATTGTAACTCAGCAGAGGGTCAGTGAGGGGTGGGCTGGGAGGACCCTGTGTACATTTGAGAAGAACTCAGGGTGGTGCAGATGGAGAAGGAACATTTTGCAAACAAAATTTTGTTGAGTATCTCCATTTCCATATGTCTTCATGGTTTTGCATACAGGTTGCTTGCAGTCTGTGTCCGTGGCTGGAGCCAGAGGACAAGGCTGGTGGTAGCCACAGCTGTGTGCTCACTGTGACCCTCGTTACCCCTGCCCCCAGCAGACCCCCTGGCTGTAACACAGCCCAGCTGCGCTGCCTGGACCCAGGCTCCTGAGAAAATTGCTAAGCTATGGGAAAGTCAACAGCACAGCCTCCCACCTGACATGAAAAAGTACAAATGCAGGCAGAGAGAAGATTATAGGAACATGATCATTAGTGGCTGAAGGACAGGGTAGAATCAACACCAGCATGGAAAGCTGTGAGATCCTAAAGGAAGAAAGCAGAGAGGTGACAGAAAACTGCAATACATCAACACTGAGGGTGCGTTCTGGGAGCAGCAAAGTCCAGTCCTCCTCCCTCTGCCTGCAGCTGTCCAGTCAGCACACCAGAGTCTGCCTCTGCCCATCAGTGCAGTGCTTAAACCCCACAGATCATCAAGGCCAAGCTGTCTTCAGGCCACAGTACCCAGGGTTAATGTCAGTGTGTGCCTGATGGGACACGCACAGGGTGACCCAGGGCTGGACAGTGAGGGGTGGTTACACTGCCAGCGGTGGCCCCACACCATTCTGTTTGCTGGTTGGGCTCTGGTCACCCAACCAGCCCCAGTGGGTGAGGTCTGGGCCATGGACATGCTGTATCCGCAGCCCGCGTGTCCTCCCAGGCAGCTCCCCAGGGGAGCAGGGTCACCCCTACGGTGCTGCCACGCTTGCCAGCAGGCCCCAGGGCCAGGGTAGCTGCCCTGTAGCTCCTGCCAGTGCTGCCCATCCTGGGGCATCCCTGGCCTCACCCCTGCGGAGGCCAAGGGCTTCTGGTGCATCCTCCCCACAACAGGCTTCAGCCAGACCTCAAGATAATTTTTTTCTCTTTTACTGCTGCTACAAGTCATTGTTCCTAGGCAATAATTAAAACTCTGTGACTGTTTAATTTTTTCTGAGAGCACCTGCCTTCTCACCAGTTCCACTTTATTACACAACGTAAGGATTGCTTTCACGAAACAAAGCTGGAGCAAGGCTGTTAGCCAGAACCCCACTCAGTACTCTCAGAAAGGAAACCCCCCAGCCTAAGCTTAAGGACTCTCCCTGTAGCACTTCATCAGCAAAAATTACAGCAGTAAGAAGCCCCAAAGGAGGCTCTAAAGGACAGCCCGAGACCACATGACACCTTTCATGTGCCTAGTGCCACATATTGTGCACTCGGTCTCCCCTAGCACATAATGGACCTGTGACAGTGTTATTTCCTGGTTCATCTTGTTCACAACAAGGCTGATGGGTGTGCCTCATATAAGCAAATTATATTAATAATAATAGTTCAAGCATCCATAAAGTCTTCAAGAATATTTAATACGTGGGAATAGAAACTACAGAAGTGCAAAAGAGAGATGAAAAATGGTTTCTCTAATTAGGAAATTACTAAATGACAAGAAGCAAAGAGCAGGTAAGAAGAGGCAAAGGGCAGTTTGCCTACTACCGGGTGAGAGTGTTGATGAGCAATTGATCTGCTCTCTAATAAATCCACTTGCCTGGCCACGAAACGTGGCAAGATGTTGAATGGATGCTGGGTCCCCGAACCAATGATTGGAAGGCATTTTGATTCCTGTGTGCTCTGCTTGCCAAGCATAAGTATTAATAAGGTTCCAGCCTCAGTACTGTTGCTGATGCAGCTGTTTCTACATTCATGTGGAACAAATTCAGTAAATGCAAAAGAGCAAGGCATGAAAGAAAATATTCACTTGCTTGTCTGAGTTATTCTTGAAATCTGGTCTTGGTCCTTTCTTTTCTAAGCAGGATTTTTNGGGGGTGGTGGTGTGTGTGTATGTTCAGGATGAAGTAAGATGCGGCAAATTTCCACAGTTTGAGGATCGTGTTGCAAATGGCAGTGTCAGAGGGTAGAACCGCTGTCAGACCCTTATTTGCAGCCGCCAGGTCAGAATCTGGAACCGCAGCGCTACAAGAGCCACATGCCCAGCAAATACTCCTTTTTTGTTTGGATTCTCCTCGGTTAAAAAAATTTTTCTTTCCACTCCAGCCACTCATCCTTGAAATCCCGATAGTAACACGCTGCCCTGCATCAGTACTAAGTCAAGTTTCTACCGAATCCGTTGCCTCCCTCGACCAGCTCGGATTTGGAAGGTTAGGGAAGCAGGAGTCTTTGTAACCGGTTTGAACAAAGAATTTTTTCAAGGTCTTCTGCCACCACCCTGCTCTCTCCTCCCTGCAGTTACATTGCGGCTGCTTGCTGTAAGAAAGTGTGCTTGTCAACTCGTTAACACTTTCTTTTTCCCTTTGCTAAAGGCATGGTCCTGCAAATTAATTGTAAAGACCTTATCAAGCAGCTCTGTTGGCCTCTCAGGTGCCTCTGATACGCATTTTCAGAAGACTGGAAAGAAAAGAAATATGATTTTGAAAGCTGAAAAAACCGGCCCCAGATCACTCATACATGTATTAAATTTCTGTCTTACTGGCAAAGAAAATGACTGAGAGATTTCTCTCTCCCTGGCACCAGTTGCCATCCCGGATTGGGCTGGAGGGAGATGATCTGGGTGTCAAAAGCTCGCAGCCGAGAAAAGCAGGATTTGGGGGAGCTGTGCAGGGCTGCACTGTGCTGTCGGTGCAGCAGTACAACCGTTCTCCCGATGGCAGGATTTACACAAAGGCTTTGATCATCTGGTTTATTGAAGCTGGGAGCATCCTCACCAAGACAGAAACAAGAGCACAGACGAAAACACCATTTCCAGCCCTTCCTTCCCCTTCTGCTTCAAGGAATCCCTGCGCTGGAGTTGCAGTGATGAGGAAAAGGTGGCAAAATTGGGGTGTGGCGACACAGGGCCACTGCGCCAGCGCTGACGTTGTCACTCGGGGAGATCAGCGTAGGTGATGGATAGGCGCTTGTAGAGGGGCAGGGGAGAGAGTAAACCTGTGCCAGCAGTGTCGCCCAGGTTTTACGGGCTGAGGCCTCACCTTGGCACAGGTGGGGATGCAGGTAGGTAAGCAAACCATCCAGCACTACCTCTGAGCACACCCTGCAGCATTTTACACAATGGCTAAGTGAGGGCATCATTACAAGGTTTATCTTCTGCTCACGGGAACAGGTTTTTCAATTGATTTGTGTAGAGGCTGGCTCAGATTCTGAATGTATTAAAAAAAGATATCACTCCCAAATGGCATGAATTCTTTTGTCCTGCTCTCTCCTCCCATTTTCCCATTTATGGGTCTTCACAGGATTTAGGGATACTTCTCACCTGATTAGCGCTTGCCTCGCGAGAAACATAAAACTTCATGCACACACAAATCTTTCAGTCCTGAGGAAGACCACCATCCACCCCAGGACATTCTAACAGCAGCAAGAGTGCAGGGCACCAGCCTTCTCAAACACAAAAGCAGAAAATAGAGATAATTTCTCACGCTTTCTGAGAGAAGCAGAGAAGGGTATTTTTCAGCTGCTGTTCAAGGGCGAGACACAGACTTTTTGAAGACGCAGTTTGAGCCCCTTGGGGTCATACTTTGAAAATACAGTAAAGGGACTGATAACATTTTCCTAGGGTGGTGTGCTCTGACAGAGAAACTATTCTGTCTGTTCTGTTGTCATGCAAATAGGGAACACCCCTATCTTTGACTACTGGTGTGAAGCACTATTTTAAATGTTTTTTAACTCAGGAATTTGGAAACAGATCACTGAAGTGATGTTTATGGAAGTTAAGTTCCGTGTAATCATCAATACCCTCAGATACACTGATGAGGTGGCAGCAGTAGCTGTTGGACATACTTGTGCTAGGAAATAAAATACATCCCTGATCTAAAGTATGCTTTTCAAGAACTGTACTAGGAACTTGGAGATCCCTGCCAAAGCAGCCATATCCTCATGGATCAGGTTACATTTGCTGCTCTCTAGCAATGTACAAACTATTGTTTGAGATACTCACCCTTTCTGCTAAACCACTGTGTTCAAGAGAGCAGGAAGGAAATCCAAGAGAAAAAACTGAACTGAGCTGAGGAACTTCTGAGTGAAGACTGGAAGGCTGCTAAGGGACAATGCCAGGCCTGCTGACTTCCCTCCTTGCCTAGGGAGGAGGATGCAAAATAATCAAAGCTGATTTTGTACAGCTAGTTTTGCTTGCAAATGGAAAAATTAAAAGGCCATGGCATCACTTTAAAAAGTAATGAAAGAGAGTGGCTGTTTGGAGAACCAGACTGAGAGGCAGGCCCTTGCTGGCGGGCTGGAGAATGGAAAAAACCGTATGCAGGCACATCCAGTTGGACCTGCAGGTTAAGGGTCTTGTGACAGAGACTAATAAGTCCAAGGCTCAGTGTGAGGAGCAAAAGAAGATTCATGGAAATCCTGGCATCAGCAGAGGGAAAGCACCCAGAGGGGTGGGGAAGAGACCAGAAGTGCAGCAAGTTCCATAACCATGGCAACAGCAAACTATCTGTTGAAAAAAGGAATTTCATTCCACTCCCAAAGCATCCTGAATCTCGGTCAGACCTTTGTTTATGTGGCTCCCAGTGCTGCATGTTGAATCAGTAATTTCCATGGCTAAGAACGTGACTCTCTGCAGCCTGAGCAGACAAGTGAGCCCTTGAGTCTGCAGCAGACTGATGTTCCCTCTGGTTCAAGGACACAACATAACCTCTGGCTGTTCTGTACCTTGGCCTGGCATCTTGCTAGGTGACCCAAGGACAGAAATTATCAGGATCCACCAGGTGCGTTGTATGTCACATAAGATCTAGGAATTGAATTGAGCAATATAAGGGAAGACATTTTTCAGTACTATCTCATGGGGGTTTTTTCCTTCCCATCTCAGCCTTTCAAAAAGTCAGTTCCATTAGGCTTTCACACCTGTGCCCTTCCCTGTCAGGTCACAGGTGTGTAATAACCCATTGCTCCTGCAGATCTCACTACAGTCGGAGAGTCGGTGCTGGCAAGATGCTTTGGGGTTCTCCACCATGAAGTGGTCTATCTGCATACAAAATATGATTTCCAGTCGACTGCATAAACCTCTTGTCCCCGAGGGGAGCAATGAGTCACTCCATGTTAGTGACTCTCGTCCAGCAGCTACAAAACCACACGTCTCAAAAGCTCCAACAGATCTAAGGCAAGTTCCTCCAGTGACTCACATGACAATGAAAGGAAACTGTCTGATTTGATAACAGCAGAAATTTAGGATGGTCTCACAAAGGTCCTTACGAGCTCTGTGTTACACGGAGTTGTGTTTGGCTGCAGGCAGACAGGCAACAGTTATTGTACTGCTCCAGTCTGCAGAGGAGTGAAATAAAGCAGGATAGAAGGCATTTGCAGGAGGCCACCATGTCAGTTGGGCACAAAACCTAACAGACACGATTTCTAATCAAGCACACTGTGCAGAGGATCAGACAGGCAGAGAATTGCTGTGCCACCTGCATCCCAGGCTTCATCCCACCTGTATGGAAATCCTAACAGGTGAGGTTACAATTTCCCCCCAGAAAAACCCCAAAAAACACTGGCACCTTAAGTCTTTTGGAAATCAGGAACTGAATTTCCTTGGAGCACTGTCTGCCTAGGTACCAACAAGTATGCTGAGGATGTGTTGTAGCCATTCTGCTAACACTCTCATAGCAGCTACTGCAGATGTGGAATTGCTTGTACATCTATATTTTGCATCTGCTTACTAGTGGTTTTCAGACTTTTTTCAGAGAGGGCTGGCTTTGATATTGCTTTAGATTGCAAGATTTAGAGCATGAAATTGCTGCTGTCCCCTTGCAGATCTCTTAAACTGATCTTCATACAAGTTCACAAGTCTGAGTCCTCCATTTTCTGCAACTTTTTCAGAAGTTCCAGTCTGGATTCTCTTTCCATCTCTTTTCTGGGACCACAAGGCAGGCTGATCAACACTTAACAAAGTGTTTTGAGTCCTCAGGTTACCCCATGGCCATGGTTAGATGATTCGGGAGCAATTTCCTATCACATCTAACCAACACCCCATGCCAGGATCCCAGGAAAAGGTTTTGATCAGTTTGGTTCCCCAAACTGGCTAATCATCATATTAGACGAGCATGAGAAAGAAGGATTGGGCCAGCCCCACCTTAAATTCCTTAAATTGGTTTAGATGGCCACAGCATCACAAACATAGTAACTGTAAAGTGTAAGCAGAGACACTTCTCCCTTGCTTGCTTGCCTGGTTCTGTCCTCCATGATGCCAGCACAAGTATTTGAGCAGTGGCACAACAATCTACATCAGAGGATGGATCCAGCTGAGAAAAACAATCCAATGATGGAGGTAAAAAAAAAAAAAAAAGAAAAGGAAGTATTTTTTCCAGCTCCTCAGGTGCCTTGATGTAGAGGGAGAGAAAGGGCCCCCTCAGCCATTGATGCCACTGATGGAAGTCTACATACAATGAATATCCAAGTCTCAAACAGAGTAGATCCCTGAAAGTCTGGGACTGCAGCACAGCTACTGCAGCAGCAGCCTGGTGTCACAGAGCCTTAGCAGAGCAGCTGGAAGGTTTTGCTTGGCTTTATCAAGAGCCATGTGCTCCTCTGCCTAAGGATGACATATCAAGAAAACCAGAACATCCTAGGCATCAATAGACACATGCTAATGGTTAACTGCCTTTTCACATGTCAAATTCACACTTTCTCATGCAGGAGCCAAAGCACAGAACACATTTTGGAATCAGAAAAAATTGCTGCTCTCAGTGATATCCCAGTTCACAGTTATATGCTTTACATGTCTTCACTCCACAGTTACCAGCAAGAAGATTTACTCGTTTCTTAAAACTGTGCTGGAAGGAAGATGATGGTCAGTAAAAATCAAGGTTTAAGATCTAGTGACTCTTCTAAGCAACCTAACTTTTGGAGAAGAACAAGGTGGATAGAAATACATACCTTTAAACCACCTCTCCTAGAGCTTGGGTCTCACTTGAGCAGCAATATATACACATTGTCCTAGGTTACAAGGTAAGATGTGCCCAAAAGTATGTATTTTATCACCATCTCCATAAGCTGTTAAAACTGGTGGGGCGGTGTTCCCCATCTCCTTCATGACTCCTCCCTGATAAACTCCAGGCATATCTTCTGTTAATGGGCCAGCTGTTGACACCAGGTTGGGCAGAGTTCTTTATCTCTCCCATGACTCGTCCTCCCTCCAGTCTCACCGCATGACTGATAAAATTACATCATCCTATTGTGAGATGCTCCGCCCAGAGGGAGGAACCAAGCATTCCATCCTGGATATAATCTGAGATTTTGAACACCACAAGCAGCCTTTTCCACGGGATTCCCAGAGGAAGACCAGACCCTTCTACAGGATCATTGCTTCAACAGAACCATCACTCCAGGAGGACTGCAGCCCCCATTTATTCAGACTGCTACCAACACCCTGTCCGACAGGGGGTCAGGTTATGCTCTGACTCTGTCAGTGGGCCTTTTTTTGTACTGTGTTTATTTTATTTTTCCTATTAAATTGTATTTCTGACTTGGAGTCTCTCACTGGTTTGCTTTCAAACCAGTACACACATCTGTATAAACATGCAGTGCTTTTGCTAAGGTATGTTTGCTTTGTCATTATTTTTCTCTCCAGTGTCTCATCATAGCTGAGGCTCATTCTAGCCTCATGCCTGACAAACAAGGCAGACGTACGGGTGCTGCTTTCAAGGCCATGGAAAAAAAAGATGAGCATGTTAAAGGAAATGCAAGAGGCTCCACACACATATAGAGTGCTTTCCCCTCTCATTTTGCAGGGATTCTCATGACCTTGCAGTGCTGTAATCAAGAAATTCATTTCACACTTGATGGTCTAGTTCTGCACAGCTCTACTCACACACCTGCACTGCAAATAAAAATGCTTAACCAGCATTTTAGTCGCTAGATGAATGTTTTTCCTTTTCTGAGCTTAAACAAGGATTTAGCACGATTTACAGAGAGCAGCTGCATTTTGTAGAAAAGCATTAAATACGTAGAACTACTAATGTGCAGAGGAGCCCTGTGACTTACTTTTAGATGTCTGCAGGTTTTAGGATAAGGGAAGTTACAAGCACTTTGGAGAAGATTCCTGATGAGAAGAGGAACAGATCGCAGCATGATGAAATAGGGGCAGTTCCCTGCAGGGAGAAGCAAGCCTGGAGACAGCCTCAGAAGAAACACAAGACATTTGCACCTGACATGGAAAGTCCAGTGAAGAAAACTCTTACTTCAGTCCAGCAAATGACTTTAACAAATGTTTAGCGTGCAAGGAGGCCCAAACTTCTCCTTTGTGGATAGATACACACTGGGCTGGAAGAGCAGATCCTCCACTAGGATCCCATTGCAGAAGCTAACTCTGTGCCAGCATAGCAAAGAAACTGGCTTTGGACACTTAGAGAAGGATTTCCCTACATGAATAAATCTGTCTGCAAAGCTGTGCAATGCCCTACCTTTCACCCTCACCTCCTTTCAAGTCAGCAGAAAACAGGCAAGAGAGGTTCCTTCTCTCTCCAAAGAGAGACTTAAAGCAGCTCAGCTGAACTGTGCCCTAATATTTCCTCTTCTCTCCACTGATCAAGCAAGCCTGGGGCAAATTCCTCCATCACCTGCAGGTGTCTAACCGCAGGAATCTCACCACCACCACCTGTGTGGCTCCCAGCAGACATTTTGTCCTCTTCCTAGATTTTTAGTCCTGCAATGCTGCTGGCTCCTGGATGTTTTAGCTGGCAGCCCTACCTACCCACTTAGTGCAGAACGAACCTGCAGCTGCAACAAGCAGAGAGAGGGAAGCGTTTGGTGCATGAAGCCAGCGCTCTCTCCCTTCCAAGGTGGCTTTTGTCACCTAATTGCCTGTCTGATCTCACAGTTGCCACAGGCAAAGTGTCAGTTTGCAACAGGCTGCGGGGACAGAGAAAGGCTGATTTTTGAGTCCCAACGCAAGACTCAGCTTCTGCAGTACCTCACCTCATTGAAGGCCAATCCATGCCAAGGGAAAGAGTTGGGACTGGCTGTGGAGTAGGGGGCATGGGGACCAGCACAGGCTTGATGCTGTCTCAGCAGCGAGGCAGGGGACAGACAGAGTGGGAGGCTGACACCGTACATCCCATAATGCTTTGTGCAAGAAGCAAGTGACAAATGTAGGGCAGGGGAGGTGGCGTACACCCCCCCCGCCCCCCCCCCCCTTCAAGCTGATCCTGTGCCATGGGATGTCGGGGTATGGCAGCTGAGCCGGGTTTAGCTGCCTCCCGGGATTTAGTGTCAGTGCGGCAGTATGGGCAGAAATTAGCAGGGCTGAGGATTTTCTTTTGGCAGATGCCAGGAGAACTGGAGCAGCTCAGGGAAGAAAACTGATGAAGGGTTCCTTTCCCCCCACCCATTTCTTGAATGGGAAAATGAAATCTTAGCATTCGGAAGTGGAAATTTTGATTTCTAGCGGTATGTAGGGAACTGGAGGAGGAAATGCTGATTAAAAAGCCAATCTGTGCCATTAGCATGCTTGTTCTTTATGCAGCGATGATTGCCCTGCCGGTGGCGTGAAGATACATGCTTCCAATTGTAAAGGGCCCACGGCCATCAGGGAGCCGACAATATTCTTATCAGCAACAGACGGTACAGTTACTGAAAATCCTCTCCAGTAATGACCGACTTTGCTGTGCTCCGGCTGAAAGAGTGATGAGCACAAAATTCACACCCAAAATAGGGCTTTTAATTATTCACGGCTCCATATTCTCCAGAGCTATACAAGCTCAAATCACTTGCTTTGTTAGATCCCCAATGCTGAAAACCCCCACAGCTGGATGAAACCAAGGTCGCCGTGACCTTCCTCCCCCTTCCCGAGGCTGCACAGCACCACGCCATCCCTTTCCCTTCGGTCTGAAACCCCGGGGCTCCTCTCGGCTGACTCCCCGGAGCCCCGCTGTGCCCGGCGCGCCTCCGCACGCACCTGCCACCTAGTGGGGCTTCCCCGTCCCTGCGGCTGCCTCCGCTGCCTCCCTCGCCCAGGCGGGGAGCGGGGCAACGCCCGGAGAGGGGTGAGCCCCGGGGAAGCCGAGCACGGAGCGGGCGCGCACCGGGGCCGCGGGTGTGTTCCCGCACAGGGGTGTGCACCGGCGGGGTGCCTGCGTCTTTTGGGGTGGGAGGGGAATAGTAGGAAACGGAGGGAGCGTGCACCGACCAGGGGGAGTGCAAGTTCAGGAGGCAGGGGGCACGGAGGAGGCGCGCTCCCGAGGGGCTGTACCCGGGCGTGCGCGTTCGTCCTGGCGGGGTCTGTGCACGGACGGAAGGAGGACCCGGGGAGGGTCGTTCAGGGCGCGGGNGGAGCTGAGCGAGCACCGCCTCCCCGGGGCCGCGGGACGGGCCGGGCTCGGCCTCCCGCTCGGGCCTTGCGTGCTCGGGCCTGGCCGCGCCGGGAGAAGCGGCGATGGAGGCTGCGGGCGGCNNNNCGCCCTGCACGACTTCAGCGGGCAGCTGGGCGAGCAGCGGGTGCACTTCCACGCCATGCGGCTGCGGGACTCCCTCTTCCTCTGGGTGGGCGCCGCGCCCGCCCTCGCCAGCCTGGCCGTCGCCATGTGCAGCCCCCGTGTGAGTGTCGCCGCCGGGGTCCCGGCTGCCCCCCGGAGCCCAGC
>VYXC01006694.1:1462719-1489081 GCA_013397175.1 Platysteira castanea | reverse complement strand
TTTTTTTCCCATCCGTGTACGAGTCTGCGGCACCAGAGTCAGCGGCCTTGGCACGCTGTGCACTAATAAGAGTGAATTATTTAATATCCGTATCCTGGCTGTGGGTGCAAGGCAGGGGCAGCACACGCTGCACCTGTCGAGCGGGGTTTTGAGTGACCTCCTCTCTGTAAACCTGTGACACTGCTGTGCTGTGGGCGAGGTGTCCGTCATGCCAGGCAAGTGCATTTTACCTGAAGATGAAGCCAATCCTCATCACATCTGGCACCTTTTAGCCCCCACATTCCAAGAAGTTCTGGCCTGGGAAGTCCAGGGTTGTCTCACAGATGGCTGTGCTTGATCTGACTGACCCTAAAGGGCACCACTCAGGATGCCTCCTTTCCCATCATGTGTAGCATGCTACACCTACTGCAATAGCTGAAATCCTAAATCTTAATGACAGCTTGCAAACTCTTATGTCCCTACTAAAAAGATTAAAAATACACGGCCTAGTCCATCGTAGCACCTTCACAGCTCTGACAGCTGTGTCATGCTGGTTACTCACCATCACCTGCCAGTGGCTGATGCAGCTCCAACTGGTGAACTGCTGATGCGCTTGTTACCAGGTTTTAAAAGCAACATGCTGAGCTGCTCAATCTCACCTTATGTCTTCTGTTTCAGTTGGAAAGGCTACAGAATTATTAATGATCTGTGTGCTGATCTCCATTTCAGGCAGTATGTCCTGAGTTTGTATTTTCAGGCACTTCCATGAGTCTACACCTACTTCTCCTCCATGGCCACATTGAAAAAGGGTTGCTCACAAGACTGATCTTTGAAAAACAGTGCTAGCATCTTTTCTTCTTCACGATAACTTCTCTCTTAATAAACACTGTTTTAGTCAGCCCTGGTGGCACCATTTTCTCTACCCATTGAGTTCAGTCCTTTCCACTTTAAGAAATAATTTTATGGGGTACTGCATAACATGATTTCTTTATGTGTAATTAGTGCCTTATCCTTAGGAAGTCAGTTAGTAAAAATGTAGTCAGAGAGGATTTACTTTGCATAAAGTGTAAGAGTTTATTCCACTTTCCATTTGGTCTCCTTGTCACTCGTTTCTTCTGAATATTGCTCTAACCGTCTGTGTAGCATTGGGGCCCAGCTGACAGCTCTAAGTAATCTTAGTGATTCCCACACACCTTTTGGGATTTTTTGTACATATGCTTGCTATCTTCACTCTTTAGAGATTTATTACATGTTTCATAGCTGAAGTTCATAATAACTTGCCATTTCTTCCATTAGTTCTCTCAGTGTTCTAGGACAGAGGCTGCCTGAGTCACCTGACTTTTCTTCTAGTGAGCTCAGTTTTGCTGTCTTTTTTTCTTATCTTGCATTATTTTTTTCTTAAGGTGCTTTCATTATTTCCCTTACTAATTTCCCATGCTTTGTTACTGAGAACTGATACTGTTGCTTGGCACTGGTCTATAAGTTACTCTTTATCCTTGGAGTGTAATGCATCTTCCTATTTTCTCTATCTTTGTGTCCTTAGGTGTCTCCTGTTGTTTCATCTTAAACTTCTGAGCCAGCTGTGGCCCAGCTAGCCTTTTGGTCCATGTTCCTCTGTATCCATGCCATCTATCCACTGGGTTGCAGGTTTCCTTGCTAGTCAGCCCCTTTCATATTATTTATATATACCATTCTTTCTTGTGTGATCCTGCTTAAGGTATATTATTTTGAGGAAGGCCTATAGACCTTTTTCACCTTTGGTTCAAAGGGGAAAGTCAAGAATACACTTCTGACTTTGTATAATCATGTGCTTGCTCTTCACCTGAGCTTCTGAGAGAAGAAATACGTCTTTCTGAAATCCCACACCTTGGCATTTAGGCTGGCTTTTGTCAGTCCAGCAATTTAGGTCAACTCATGGTCACTTAGTCCAAATTTATTTATTTATTTATCCTGAGACCAGTGGATCTGCAATATCATCAGCAAGCATCCCTGTATCTTTGTTTCACAAAGTGCTTGGTAAGGAAATCTGTGTTCCACCTCAGCTAGAAATACCCAGCTTTGCTGTTATTGGTGTTTAGTTTTCCTTTGGGAATTTAAAACCTTGTTACTCCCACAAAATCTGTAATAGCAGAGATGCTATTCACAGCCAAGTCTGACTTGTAGTTGTACTTCCAAGGTAGCCTTTTCAGCCATCCTGACATGTGGTAACCTTCAGGCAAGCAGTTTTTCTTCCCTCCCCTTCCTGATGCTTGTCACCATTTTTTCCCCGTGCAGTTTCTTGTCTTCACAGGCACTAACAGGAGTAGCGTGCGATGCCATTTGCACATAACTATTTTCATTTCTTGTACTTGCCAGTTGCATTCCATCATCTGCCACGTGTTCCTGCAATGTCAGGTTTCCTGCCCTGGAGCAGGAGTTTCAGTGCTGCTGTGCATCAGTGCACACATTCTCCTTTTGTTTTCTTTATAGCTTGGTAGGGGTCCTAGCCACAACAGCTGCATTTCGTGTATTGGCTCTATCTCCTTCCTTTTTTCCGATTTATTTTCTTTTCTGTTGCTGAAGACACATACACCTCATTCCTATTCGTCTTTCTATGTATATCTATCTATATCTGCTTGTATGAGGTGCAGGGGCTGTTTCCCACTGCCCTGCCTGATTGCTTTGGCACAAGATGTGTCTCACTAGTCAATAAACCCAAATTCTAAGATTGTTTCCTGTAGGATGCTGGAGGCCAGTTCTTGAGGAAGTCCTTGTCCCTTAGTGCCTCCCTCACCTGCATATCCTGAAATCACAGTGCTTTGGGCTGCAGTACTGACTATTGCCATGCCTTCAATCTTCCTTCTGTAGGGACTGGCAGAGTCTTGGTGAAGATTGCCTCAGCCTCGAGTATTTCCCAGCTGCGCACTGTTCATTTCCACCACCTCTTTTCCATCATGAGTAGTCTACAAACTTACACCTAACACTTGTTCTGCCTCTTCTGCTCCCACTGGGCTCCTCTTCAAGCTTTCATTTGGGCCTTCGCCCTGTACATGAAGGTGTAGGAGCAATCTGTGCTGCTGTAGTTTTCTCCTGGCACTCAGCACATTGCGGACAATGGCTGTCGAGGAAGTTTTTCCTCCACTTTGAAGAGCCAGTGGAACAGGGGTTATTACCAGGCTGCATGGGAAGCAGACCTGCTGGAGGGCTTTTTAGGTAAGCCTTGTCCTTTGCAGTTTTCTGCTTTACTCTGAAGTTGCAGATGGTCTTCCACAGAGGCATAAGATCTGCCCTCTTTTGTCCTTTCCACAAGAGTGCACATGTCCAACTGAATCCACAGGAAGCAGGGACAGAAAAGGTCCCACTGCCCCTCAGAGCTGGGGCACAGCCCTGGAAGCAGAGGTCCTTGGCACGGGCAGCCCAGAGGGATTCATAGATTCACACTGTTCCTGGGAACTGGAACAGCATCCCAGAGACTCTATAGGCAAGCATAATTAAGGGGTTGAGTTTTGACACTGCAGTGCACTGTATAGTTTTGTTAGGTAGGATAATGGTATTAATTAGTTCAGAATTAGCATTGCATTCATTTAGGGCATGATGATGAAGCACTAGTGCTTACAAAACATGCTGCTTTATACCACAAAAATCTAGTGCCAGGTGCTAATTTTTGCAATCAGAGCACCACACTGCATTATATCAGCATTTTGTAGTGCCAAGTCTTAAAAGGCAAATGAGTCCTTGCATTTCAGAAGCAGCTCTACTTACTGAGTCAGGAAATTGGTAACCTGTTAGAATGGAAAATAATAATAAATTCATTTCCATAATGAAAATGCCTCAAACGAGTTGTTTAACTACATTTTATATATACATATATATGGTTTTCTGTAGTTAACTATTTAGTTTCCTATTTAGAAAGGAGTGAGATCTTAGAAGTCCTGGTGTCTCTATTTTGAAGTTTTAAAAATTCAGATATTTTTGAATATTCACAGAACAGTCTGATTTGTGTCTGAGATCATTAGCTCCCACCTCATTCCCTGACAAGAATATCTCACGACCCAAATACTATTTTTTGTCTTCTGTTTTACACAACTCAATTTAAATTTAATGCCTGTTTTTCTTATATGGTGCTTACATTTTTCACAAAGTTTAGCTTCAGTAATATACAAAGAGAGTCACAAATTTGCTATATTACTGTGGTAAAATCTAAGGATGGCATTTTATTTATAAAACACTTCTTGGTGTTATCTCCTCTACTCTGATATTTAAGTCTTCTTGTCCCACTGGACAGGTTTTTTTTTGTCACTGTTAATTAGCTCTGTCATGGAAGGCAGCTCTTGATTTTGTAGCACTTCTCTCTAGGTACTTGTCATTACAGTAGCCTGGAACTTGTGCTTGGCTTCATCCTGTTCAACCAAGGCTCTCCAGGCTCTTGGAGCATTCATGAACACTGTATGAATAAAGGTTAAATGAAACAAAATTGACAGCAAGCTTAGACGAAACTGGTGCATAGTTTTTGGGACCTTTTAAGGGGTTCATAATGAAACAGAACTTAGTTAATTGGGGCCAGATCACTTTATTGTGTGCTTTCCCTCTCATGTTTTACACAGCACAGATTTACCAGCTCTGAATTTCAGTGCTAAGAGTCCAGTACAGTCTGTGGTTTCACTTACAATGTAGGGTATTTAAGAAGTGTCCAAAAATCCACTAAAAGCTCTGCAAGCAAGGCTTTCCAGTGACTAATGGTGTCTTGCATCAGGTCAAAAACTAGTTGACAGTCACCAGTCTTACACTGTTCACTTCTGTGATGTGCAAAGTCTTGCCCAACACCCCAGTGGTCAGGGACTTGTTCTGCTATTCCTTTATAACTGCACCCAGCACAGCAGGAGTAGAGAACATCATCTTAGAAATCTTCATGATACAGCTTTTTAAGAGGCTTGCTCAAATACTGTCATCACTTTTATAGAAGAATAAACTATGGCTGACTACTCTTGTTTTGTGTTTCAGCCAGCAAGACGAAAAAGCAGATATTTGTCAGCTACAATCTTCAAAACACAGACAGCAATTTCACCTTACTCATAGAAAACAGGATCAAAGAAGAAATGACAGCTTTTCCAGAGAAGTTCTGACTGCGCGTCACTGTAAAAGAAGATGAAGGTTTTGTTTCAGAAAAATTGATTGCAATTTTCACACTGACATTACGTTAGTATATTTCTTTTGTATTATTTTGACTGAATTTGTGGTTGTTATTAAATATAGATACACTTGGCTTGGATTTTTTTTTTTCAAAGAGAATTTGAATTTTCAATTTCAAAGCAAATCTTTTTTTTTTGCTACCCTGCTAAGTAGGATAGCAAATGGATGCTGCAGTGGAATGACCATCATTGTAAAAGTGCATGTGGTGTCTGGCCTCCATGCAGGACTGGGATCTAATGGAAAATCAGTTCCAAATGCTATCTGTAGAATTAATCTACTGTGTACTAGCACTGAACAGAGAATAGCAGCTTTTAGTGTTCAAATAAAGAAACCCCACATTTTTGTATGGTAAAGCTGTGACGTGAGTGTTACTTTTCTCCTTTTAGCCCCTCTTGGTTGTAGTACTGGTACTAAACACTGGATTTTCTTCCATCCCTGGGGCACTAGAAGGGTTTCACAAAGGGTTATTTTTGCATTCCTGAGGACTACATAGAAGGAAAAAGCACCAGCTGAGTTCTGGAGCAATAGATAAATCTGTCAGCCTGCTAGAAGAGCATCACATGTAAACTGAGCATATACATAAAATCAAAGAGATCTACTACCATGACCACCAGTGAAAAACATCCTGCTGCGACATCTCTGGACTTGCTTTCAGGTAGGATGGGTATCGTTTCAAAGGCAGATCCATGGGCTATTTTGTTTGATGAGATGGCAGCTAGGAGTTAAATATCCAGTTTTTTTGGGGTTTCTTTTTTTTCATTTTGAGTTGAGCCCTGACTCGAGCTCAAGCATCAGCTTCTGATACAAACCAAAACTGCTAATGCTGCTGCTAGACAACTGTCCTAAGCACCCACAGAAAAGTGATGAATTTACCTTGCTGTGGTGCCACAGTCAGCAATTAAAAACTACCTGGGAGGCTGCTGCTGTGGAAGGCACAACTGCTGCTGATTCTCTTGTCCAAAAGGGTTTGAACCCCCAGTGGCTTCAACATCTCAGATTTGGTGTGGGTGCAGAGGGCCCCTCCTTACCTGGTGGGAACAGCTGCCTGTCCTTGGCTGCAGTTCAAGATCAGAATAGCAAAGAGCAACTGTTGAAGGGTATTTTCTTTTTAATTTACACCACCCAGGAAACAGTCAACTATGCTTCTGTAATTGACTATAAAGGATAATTAGTTGCAAATCAATGTGCTGTTTTCATTAGCCTGATTTACAAACAGCTCGTTCTGTTTGTAGAGCAGGGTAGGGCTGTTTGCTGAGGCATCAGCTGCTGCTGGGTGTTTGAGAAGTCACTGCAAGGGAGCCAGACCAGGGAGAGCAAACTGATGGGACAACGTCATTTTATTCTGTACATTTACATACAAAGTTCTCCTCAGTAGGTACAACAGATGTAACATCATGCAGACATTTAGCTTGTAAGACTGTTTTCAGTACTTGATTTAAGCTTGTGCTATGAGGAAGC
Organism: Platysteira castanea; assembly: GCA_013397175.1. Classification (NCBI taxonomy): domain Eukaryota; kingdom Metazoa; phylum Chordata; class Aves; order Passeriformes; genus Platysteira; species Platysteira castanea. The sequence continues at coordinate 1,482,475 of VYXC01006694.1, read as the reverse complement.
ACCACCAGACTATTCATGATCAAAACATACAGTAACACGATTCTTTAAAACTTCATCAGAAACTGAAATGGGGAGGGAGATCTCACCCACTAGACAAAACACACTGTACTCCTTTCCCGAAACATTTTACACAATACATTTAAAATGAGGTTTGTAATTTCATTTTTTTTCTTAAAAAATAAAATAAAATAAAAGGAAGTTACAGTGGGGGAGATCACCCCCCCACTCAATAGTGTTGTCTTATGTGCCAGCTACAGGCGCAACTTGACTTGACATTCACAGAGTTCAGTTAATGGCACTTCTGCTTCCAATTTGGTGACCAATAAAGTGTTTGGCTCCAGGAAGTGGCAACAGTTGAGTAAAATACTTCCACTAAAAAGAATGACAACAAAAAAAGCCTGCTCAGTGAAACCCAAAAGTAAATCACACAACCCCCTCTCAGAGTGGCCACGAAACACTCGCAAACAGGCGACTGTCGTTATCCGTGTGCAGTGTGTCTGGCAACAAAAGCAGTACCGAAACCTTAAAAGGGGGACAAAACCCCCAAGATCAAGCATAATGTCACTTCACATTTTTGTTTGAACTTACAAAGATGGAGAAAGCCCTTAAATGGTAAACCCAAAGAAAAATCTACTGATGGGCTTAGAGGTTACTGAAGGTTCACAGAAAAAGGCCAAAAATGGACAAGACAGCTTGGACTGCTTCCCCTGTTGTGGTGGCCAGAGAGAGCCGCCTGAGAAAAGCCTTTCCTGGTGATGGCTGCAGAGGAGACATGGCCAAGGAGCCAATGGTGCAGCAGGCTGGGTCCCCAGCAGAGAGCCCTGTCCTGCTGCAGGACTAGACAAGGCAGGGCAAGCATCCCCACGCTTCCTTTCTGCCCTGCTGCATCACCTGGTACCTGACTCCTCCACACAAGATAGGTTTAGTGAAAGTTTTCCAACTCCATGAGCATGTGTGGAAGAACATAATCATCACAGAAGTGTTCATGTTTTCAGGAAAAGGAGCAAAACTGGAACTGCCAAGGCAGGAAATTAGTTTTTGCTTTGTTGTCATGACAGGCAGAGGGCCAGACCAACTAGAGAAGCTGGGGCTTCCTTCATTGCAGATCAGTACTGACTACCTGGTTTCAAGCAAAAACCCAAAAAAGCAGCAAATCAAATCAACTTCGTAAGACTTTTTTCCTTAAAAAAAAAAAAATTGCTGCATGTTCCTGTCACCTAGTGTATTTACGATCTAAACGTTGGTATGTTTAAACAACTATTTTCCCTGTGCCTGTCATCGGAGAGCAACCACCAGAATAGGAAACGATAAAGTGCTGTGGACAACAGCGGTGAGCTCACCAGGACCACTGGCAGTGCTGGAAGCAGCCGGGTTTATAAGCTTGTGGATGGTCTACAAGGGCTGTATGGCAGCTTGAGCACACAGGCCACGAAGAAGACCACGAAGGAAGGAGCCACTGGCTCCACGGCACGATGGATGGCAGGACGCTGCTTTCTGCCTCTGCGCTCGCACCTTCTCCGCTCTCAGGCCCTTTTTCTCTTCCCTGAAGCCTTGTTTTGCTTCTTCAGCTTTTTGTTGTGAGCCCATTTTTTTCATCCCCGAATATGTGTGGTTTGCAACAAGCATCTCGCATCAAAGGCAAAAGGTATTGCACAAATTTGGCACGTGAATACTGCACGAGTGGGGAAGGGCTGGGTTCTTTCCTCAGGTGAACACAGACTGCAAAGGTCTCGTCACAGAACAAAAAGAAGCAGCTGCACTCAAGCCTGACAATAAAACTTGAGTGTAAGGAAGATCAGACTCTTGCTCTCTCAGCAAGTCTAGCAAAGGTGAAAAAAACCAGTAGAGTAACTGGGCGAAACTACCTTCAACTGGTCCAGTGTTTCTTACCAGGCTCAAGAAGAACCCAAACGTCCACATCATCCTCTGTAAAACTTAGCAGCTTTAGGACAACATTGTTACGCTGAACACAACCACCTCTGTCGCTTCTGCAGGTCTACCTGTCCCCTTGCATCCGTCAGCATCTGAGGCTGTGCTGCTTTACTGCATGGCCTGCCGGGGAGCATGGATCTCTGATTTACTGGGGACTGTAAGAGGACATCGGCAGCCTAATGGAGGATGGAAATTGTTAGGTACAGTAGTTAATCGACAATATATACAGCAAGGGAGGAAGGGGAAGGGAGGGCAGAGGAGGAAAGTGCAAACGAGCACTTCCCCTGCATATGAACCCAAGATGTACATCAAACAAAGTGGCAATCATTCGGACACTCAGTACAACATTGACATCCTGCTGCTCTGTTTGAATGTCTGCACTACTGAGCAACCACTAATGGATGGCCTGAGTGAGAAGGGAGAAGACGGAGGGAGAACAGGGGGGGTTAACTACAATGCAAGAAAGCTGTTTGTTTACAGAGCCCTTGCACTGAACTAGATCCTCACGATATTCGCTTGAGTGAGAACCAAAAGCCAATGGCTGAAGGAAATAGTTGGTTTGGGGGCTGGAGGACAGAAGTCAAGTGGCCACTATCAAAGTGCCATCTGCACAGCAGGAGGTAAACTGGATGTTCACTTTGTGTAGAACTGATCCAGTTTAAGTAAACTTTTTTCCTGAACTAAAATCTTATAAGAACGGTTGGGAAAGTGGGGAAATAAGGGTGAGTTCATTGTGTATTCTTGGGTCAGAACCAGAACACATCTCTAAGGGCCCAAGACAGCTCAGTAAGTCATTATTCACAGGCTATAAATTCATTCCTTTCCAACACTCATTTAAGCAGTTTGTCCACTTATATTGAAAACCCAAACCCTGGTTCTAAAAACACTTAAGACAACACCAGAACACTCATTTCCCAGGAGCAGAAATCCCAGCTGTGCTGCCTTTTGGAATAAAGGTACAGATCATTGCCCATGCTCCTTACTCTTTATCCCTGCTGGTCTGTGCTCTTTTCCTGGAGCAGTCAGAGATCCTGGGCCTCCTGATAATTATAGCCATTCTCGGCAAAATTCATTTTTGCATCATTAGTCAAATCATTTGCATCATCTACGTTACTATTAAAGACCAGTGGCAACCACCTAAAATAGATTAATATACTCTTAAAATGCAGAAAGCTGATTCTCATTGAAAAATCAGCTTGTGTGGGTAGGATTTTCTTCAATGCATTCAGTGAGAACAAAAAAGGACTAATTTAGAAAGTAACTTTTAAGTGCACATGGGCTATAAAGACAAATATAAGCTGCCAAAAATGCAGTCAGAGTTTGAGTCACAACAGGTTTTCTTTGCTTTTTCTTCTTCTTTTTTTCTTTTTTTTAGTGTATACAAACACAGCAGGCAATGTGGGCACTTAGACTTTCTAGACAGGCAGAAGAATGTTGCACATCTAAGTTTAAGTCAATTCAACTTTGCAGTGGATCCCTCTTTCCTTTAAAGAAACACAAAAACAAAACAGAAAACAACACTCCCCCTCCCCCCATGGTTTCTTTCTTGGAATGGCTGCACCTCTTATAAGATGGCTTAATTTTTGTGATCTATGAAAGGAAAAGGAAATAAAGTGCTTCTTGAGAATAAATCAAAATAAATATACATATTTAATGGCAGGGAAAAAAGGAGTTCTGAAGGGCTACCGCCAGCCAGGTCTTTTCTCAAATGAGTCTTTTCCCCCAAAATTTTTCAAGAGTAATCTGCACAACCGTTGAAGATGACAAAATTTGCTTTAGTAGCAGAGTTGAATTCCTCTAAGTTTGTGTCTGCTCCATCGCTGGTTTGTAAAATCTGTGCAAAACACCTTTGCCCAAAGTGCTACTCCTCCCGCACAACAGCATCAAATAAAATACAAAAGGAAGAGAAGAAGTATAAGAGGGGGAAATAAAATAATAAAAAAAAAGAAGGAGAAGGAAAAAAATCCACCCAGTTACATCGACTTCATCCCGTTGGCAGTGGTATTCTCCGAGATCCCGTCACTCACAGCTGCTGAGTCGTGGAGGCCAGAGTAATCCTTGAGTTCAGAGTTTGTCAGGAGCAGGGGCTGCTCCCCCTTCTTGTGCGGCAGGAGGGGCTGCCGGGTGTAATGTTCCCCATCCGGGATGTTCTCAGGCAGGTTCTGGTTCTTGCTCTCCGGCAGCAGCAGGATGCAGATGATGCAGATGAGTGTGCAGCAGGCGAAGATGACGTGGTGGAGGAAGTAGCCTTTCTGGTTGTGGAGCTCCATGATGGGGGCGGTCAGGCGGCCAAAGCCTGCACTGGCCAGGACCAGCCCCAGCCCGCCTCCCCTGCAAGTAGAAGCAGAGGGGGAAATAATTACACTCGAGTATCATTTCACACGCATTTAACTGCCCCCACATAAGAAGACGAGAAGCTTTACCATGTCAGTGTGTACACAGCACTCTAAAGTACTCCCAGTTCCAAGTATTCCCACATTCGGTGAAGGAAAACCAGATTTTGCTTAGCATGCCACCCTTCTCCACTTAGACAAGACACATCAATGAGCAGTAAGTGCAGAAGTCAATTTTGGCTGCCTCTAAAGTATCTGGCACCATTCAGCAGTGGAAGCAGGAGATTAGACTTTACAAGCCGCTGCCTTGATCCATTATACCAAACACTGAGTGCTGAAATATTTTCTGCACAAAATCATGTTGTGGCTGGAACTTCTCAACGCACTGATGATGTAATAAAATGCATAATTTTCAGAAAAAAAAAAGTGTGAAAATAGGCTCATCTTCCTCCAGCTAGAGGCCCAGAAGCTGCTTGTGAAAGACCAATTCAGGGCTCTCTCCTGATGCTTGGCTACGCAAGCAAACTCTCTTGCAATTCCTTGTCTTGCTCATCAGTATCTCTGCAGGCCTCAGTGCAGGCAGGCCTGGCACACCTCGCAATCCTGGGTCTGTTTCTGCCGGGTGACGCCACACAGAAGTGGCACTGCAGGTGTTTCTCTGGGGCAGGCCATCCCCTCCAGCTGTGGCACGACTGAGGTCTCCTGCCAGCACAATGTCACCCTTAAATGACTCATTTTAACAAAATCTGTGAGAGTGGCAGCTTGTCCTTTATTTTCCAAAGACCCTGCTGCCTGCAGAGGGAGACCTCCCTGAAGGTTTAATCACTGGCACTCTGGTTCCCCACCAAGCCTGTGCAGGCAACATGCTTCCTACACTTCCCTCTGGGAGATGCCATCTATTCCCAAACCCTCTGGAGATCAGAGGGGCTCAGGTGTTCAGTTCCTGGCCTGATGCAGGGCTGTTATTATCAGCAAAAACTGGCTCTTACAGAAGACGACTTGCAGAAGGCAAATGGACTGCTTTACATCAAATACTTGGGAAAAACCAGTTTCACTGACTATTAAGCATACTAGAAATCACTGAACCATAAACCTACAAATGCCAAATTCACTCAGCCCACCACCGTAAAGCTAATCTTCACTCAATCCTTTCCAAAATCCACTGCTGCATACTTGACAGCCAAAGGACAGCAAACATAGGTTTCAAAAAATGCTCTTGGGACACTGACTGGATCAAAAATTCACATATGCATGTTCCAGTGCTTCAGATTCAGCAGAGCATCTTTCACAGACAACAGTGACTTCCCCAAATGCTGCAAAAGCCCTCATTAAAAACTTGCCAGCTTTCCAATGGCAATTTAGAAACACAGCTGAATGTAACTATTGTGCAACTGGCCTCCCTGAAACTTCATTAATACACTCACATGAGTACTCGACACAACCAGTCCCAAATGCACGGCAAATCTCTCTCCAAGCTGGCTCTGGGGCAACAAAAGCCTGGCTCATTTACATCAGTGATTGCTATGGCTAAATTGTATCTCATCCCCCTGAGAAGGACCTGAGGTGAGTTTTAAATGCTGCTGTAGAAGGACACCAAGCAAGCTGAAAGAGAACGGGAAAAGGCAACAACAAAGACGGCTCTGTCATTTACGGGTCAAGTGGCTTCAGATTTGCAGGGGGGAAAAAGAAGTTTTTCCATATGACGTCAGTAATTAGAGTAGGCATTACTTTTTCCAGTGCCATCAAAACCTGGCAGAAGGCAGCTTGAAAGTACATTTTGGTAAGTGTCCTAACTACACTGCAGATGTGAAAATGTGAAAGGGAAAAAGAAAAAGAGAGAACTTAAAATACTCTCAGGAATTTTTTGTTGTTCCTGTGCACATCAGGAAAACAGCTACAGGACAAGAGAGGCAGCACCCTCATGATTCACACTGTTTTTGCAGGTGACAAGGGACAGTAAGAGGAAAAGAAAAACATTCTGAGTGCTTTGGGGCATTGCTCCTCCTCAGTATGAGGTGCTCCATGGCAGGGGCCAGCATCTGTACTTCAAACACTCTCCAGATGCAGAGTGGAGCCTGGAGAGGGAGTGCGAGGGCTGCTGGCACCCACAGAGAGTCACAGCTTTCTCCCTCGCCCTCTGCCTACCAGGGCTGCTGTGGGGGGCTTTCCCATGGCATGGCCCCATGGATGATTGATCAGGGCCACTTCCCCAACCCTGCTCACCCACTGACAGTAGGGACGGACGGTTTGCATGAGGTTTATGGTCCCAATGTGGGCAAATCGCAAAGGGACCTTGGTTCAAAATTTTTTCCTCAGAAAGGTTCTGCTTGTTCATGGGATAGAATTTCCTTGCTTGCTACCTCAGTGTTTTTCCAGAGAGCAGCAAGATATCCTCACTGACATCCTAAGGGAAGGGTCTTCTCAGCACTCCTCAGGAGAGCAGGGCATTGTTAATCCCATCTTCGGATGGCCATGTCTGCACTGAGCAAAGGGGTCAACACACGACATGGCTTAGAGTACAAGCGAGCCAGAGAGATGTCCAGGTTGAAGAGAGCACCTGCTTCAGCCTTCTTAAAAAAGGAAGGCCAGCACTGAAATCCGACCAAGTTTTCTAGCTCAGCCACTTCTCGAAGTCAGTCCCTGAAAACCTCCACAGTTTTCCCCTGCGTGTACATAAGTGACAATTTGTGCACTCAGTTCCTAGGCCAGAGATTCAGTAACACACCAGGATACCCGTGGCCTCATGGAGCAAGGCACCACCTTTGAGAAGCCAGGCCTTGTTCAGGTGCCAGTGAGCAGCTCTGCATCCCACTGTGTTGAGGAGTACATTCAGTGCAGGTAGCTGGGTGTGCAAGATGCTGTGCCAGCTGCAGATTGAGCTCTGGGGGGAGGGATCCCAAGGCAAGAGGCCGTGAACTGGAGTGGACCCTCTGGGTGAATGTGACTGCTGAGTGGCTCCTGGGTGGTCAGACAGGAACATTTCCTCAACAACTGGGAATTTGGCTTGAGGTAGCTATTGATGGGAAAAGACCCTAATTCAGCCATCACTGCCCACTCTTAATTCCTTTGGCTGTATGTACACAAAAGCAGGACACTGAGAGAAAAAAACCAGAATCATCTTCCACTTTAGTAACTGAGTAGGTGGAGGATGAGGAGAGGACATGCTGTATTTTTTTCAGCCTATTCCTGTTTAGTAGACATGCAGGCTGTATGGTGGGAAGATTATCAGTGACATTTGGTGTCAGTGACACTGGGTGCTTTAATTCAGCATTTGGACAAAGGTCTGTACTGAAGTCCCTGGCATAAAGAAGGGTGGCTCCTGGTGAAGCCCCCCTGTCTACTGCCAGGAGACCGGGGTGCAGTGCACAGCTCTGAAGGACCCCTCTGTGACACGTGACAGTGTGGAACATTCATGTTGCTGGAGCAGGTGGCACCTCTTGGTGAGGAAGATCTGGCTGTTCTCCACCTGGAACTGTTCATCTCAACACCAGAGCAGCAGAGATGGATGGGTGCTGTGGGTTTGCTATCATGCCACTGCTACCCCATGTAATGGCAGTGCTGCTTTCCGCCCTCAGGGATGGAGGATTGCTGATAAAGGATTTAATCAGGGAAATCTCATAGACAACCCCAGTGCTCTCTTTGCCTCCCTTTTCCTTAAGGTTCCTCGAGATCCAACAAAAGCGTATTAGTATTATTGAATGGTTTGGGTTGGAAGGGACCTTAAAGATCATCCAGTTCCAACCCCCAAAGGACATCCAGGGTGGCATTTTGGAGAGCAGGTTATGAGGGAATAGCCAGACCCCACCAAAAGACAAGACAGAAGGCAGCTTAATCACACTTCTGCCCGAGACAGATTTATGCACTGTCCTGAGCTACACCTCCTAATTACAACCCTGAGTGGATCTTATCGTGGTGGTAGGATCGCAGAGCAGTGCAGAGTGTCATCATTTCTATAAATAAACAGGGACCCTGAGGCATATCTAGCTGTTGTCCCTTGCCTGGTGTCATCCAGCAGAGTCAGGGGAAGCAGAATTTTGGCTCTCAGCCAGGATTTTTTTCCCCCCTCCCTGTAGCAACATAAGTGATTTAAGGCAAAAAAGCTTGCTAAGTTCAGACTGCACATCTGACCCTACTTGGCAGATTCTCTTCTGGCTGACATGGTCAATTCCTTATCTGCGTGTCTTTCAAACAGAGACAAGGAGAAAATTAAAGAGGCATACAAACACCAAAGTGATTGACACACACATAAATAAATAGCTGTTAGTGTTTCGGGCTGCTGGATAATCTCACTGCTCACACTGCCTTTTCCTGTGGAAATAATGTTATCCGTAAAATACATTCACAAATTTAGATAGGCTGAAAAAAAAAGGCTATGAAGCAAGGAGATTCTGGCTGCTCTGATGACAGTTTTGCAATAATACTTTTGCAAAGTTTTTGAAAAGGCATGTAATTTGAAGGGGACAAAATAAAGTATCCTATTTCCTCCACTCTCTCTCCCTCCCACCCATATGACCCACATTCCTGGGAAATTCAGTGGAGTCAGAGCGGACTCCTGAATTGCTGTGGCATTGCTGAAAGCATAATCCAGAACAGAGAAGCACAACCTTTGTGCTGTGAAAGGCAACAGAGCATGTATAAAATGATACAAACCCCTGACCATACAAAGATGTGTTATGGGAAACTCTCCAACAAAGATCATTTGTCTGATTTCTCCTATTTCCCAGGGTGAAAGTGCTCCTCTTTAGAAAAACTTTGAGTCTCTGCTAAGATAGATCTGTATGTGAAGAGAAAGACAACTTTATCTGCAATCAAGGCAGAGAGGCAGGCTTGCAGAGGACCTCTGTGCACCAAAAGCATTTACACCACATGTTTCAACACCTCCCTTCCACCAAAGCATCCCTGCAGCTGTCCTGGTTAGCCTGCCCTATGGAAGCAGGGATTGCTGGCACCTGTGTCCTCCTCTGCACACTCACATAATTTCTCCTTTAATATCAAGCTGCAGACTCACCCGATCACTGCTTGAACAAATCCCACAGAGTTAGTGAAGCAATGACAATGTTCCGCCACACAAACTGGTACAGCTGAGTATTTAAGACCCTACCACGCTGCAATTCATCTGCTGCCAGGCCTGCTGATCATCACCACGATGGAACACAAGGTGGAGCCATGGAAAACAAAGCCTCTCTAAACACAGAGACCCATTTACCTCGGCAGACTGACTGCAGCAACTGTAAAAAGCAGCCCCCAAGTTGCTGTGAGGTCTCCAATTATGTGGGACTTCCCTTCCCATACAATGTGTTAAGTTACACAGCCCACTATCAATTAGATGAGGATAATTTTGTCCCTGTCTTCTGAGGGGGGCTCCAGTGTCTCACCTGATTACTGTGGGTGTGATTTCAGCACAGAAGAACACGCTGAGGCTTCCAACAGCATGCGAAGAAAACATTCCCACGATGGAAAATGCAACAGAGAATTTGTCTTTGACGCTGTCACTCATACCTGGTGAGAGAAGTGTGTTCATAAAAAGTAAGAATGAGGTCAAACTTCCAAGGAAGAAAACAAGTAAAGAGGTTTATATTACTCTTCTTCCTTGACAAGAATTTGAGTAATATTGTAATATTAATTTAAAACTGGTATTTATAAAATCCATTCCCCAAGCACCTGAGATACAAACACACATGAAAAAAAATCGTAATGTCATGCCAAAAAATGGCAGTGATCTCCAAATTCTTTATGCTCAGGCACCACAGAAAAGATAAAACCCATGAAAAAACAGATCTTTTTCTTTTAAAGCAGTCTTTTATGCACTAGCCTCTTCCCTCTCATGTTTGACAGACAGGTGGAAGCAGGCAGCGTTCCTTAAGCTGCCAAATGTTTTGTACAGTGGGGCCTGGGCACTGGAGAGGTTCCCAGGACAAGAGGGGAAAGAGCTAGAAGTGCTCCCATCTCTGTGCTAAGCCCCTGCAAACTCTGTTGTAATTCCCAGCCTGACAGCCTTTGCCTAACAACTCTGGGCGAGAACAGCTGATGCCAAGGACGGTGAAGCACTCCCTTAAGCCAGGGCTGATTGCTCAATCATTTCACAGCTGGATGGCAGCAAGGTTTCCGGGAGCAAACGGTGTCTATCAAGCACCTGGAGAAACCCCAGTAAATCTTAACAAAGCTCAAGGAAACTGTCTCTGGCCATGATCACTGTACATCTCTCACTTGATCCCCACTTGCCACCTTCTGTGGGCAGGGCTGGGATATCTGATCAGGGCTGTACAAGCTCATGTGGCCTGTCCTGGCCAGCAAGGAGGCCACATCACTCACAGAGACTATTGCACCATACAAGGGGAACACATCGTGCCTGACAGGAGCACTGGGGAAAGGACTGGAACTTTGCAGCCAATGCTCCCCCACCTTTCCACAGCCAAGCCCCAAGGCCTGCCTGAAAAAAGAACTGCTCATCAGAGTGCAGCCCCAAGCAGGCATACTGTCTGGGTTAGAGCCAATGAAAATGAACACCTGCTTTTGTTCTTGATGAATATATAAGCTGTCAGGAGAGCAAAAGGTGTTTGGGAGCTCTTTGGTTACATATTCTGAAACATGCTACAGCCTGCTCAGGGCTAAGCCCTTCCTGCAATTCACCCCAAGTCTGGAGGAGAGAGCAAATTCTGCCAGCTGATGAGGACATGAGCACAGCACCCTGCAAACCCTGGGTCTCTGACGACTCCTGCATAGCAGGTGAGGCTACACCACTGACCCTCTAAGGGAGTCATGACTGCTCAGCAGAACAGACCTTGGAAAAGCTGGACAAGACAGGTCCATCAAATCTGATACACAAAGGTAAATTTTTCTCCCCTGTAGTTTGTCACTGCATTGCTCTTACAGTACTTCACCTTGGGAAAGTATTTTTTGAGGTAAGTCCCCTTATCAAAAGTGTCCTTAAGGTGTTTTAATACCCTTTTGTTTTCTTGAAAAAAACCCCAAACCTGAGATTCCTGAGCTGAGAATGCTGCTTCTCAGGAGGAGACTTTCTGGGAAAGCCTTACCCTGTACCTCAAACCTTGGGGGACCTCTGCACCCTCTCTTGACATGCAGAGATGAGCCTGTGTGGAGGGGACGCTACACCAAGAGGCTGCACATGAATGAGCAGGCCTGCCTGTGAGGGGGGTCTCAAGGCACTGCTTTCCCCCTGCACCCCTCTGTGGCAGCAGCTCTGCTCTGGGTGCTTTGGCCCAAGCCTTTTGTATCTACCCATTCCCCGGGGGAGTGCTTCCCACGTGATGCAGATTTGTCTGTAAACCATACCTGAGTCTGGAAGTTGACTGTATTTTCCAATCACTGGATCCAAGACCACAGAAGTCAGAGAAAGATAAAAAAGAGAAAGGGAGAGAAAACAGGAACATACTGTTTTTATATGTTCATTTATCCAAAAGAAAAGAAGAAAGGTAAACGCCATATGCCACCCTAACTCCACCCCTTGACTCCCCAGCCACCAGAGAGGACATGCTGTTTCCAGGCACATCTCAGCTGGAGGACAGCATGCTAATGAGACAGTGATAACAAACCAGCAGTAAAACATATTTAAAAGCCCCAGATTTACCACTGGGATTAACACAAAGGCCTCTTTGTTGTTGATGAAGGGGGAGAAGAGAAAATGCCCTCCTGCTGCAGCCCCGAGGGAATGGCCAAGAGAAGCTTGGGTTAGAGAGTAAAATCTGGACATTAGTGCTATCACACTGTTGGGAGACCTCTTCCTCTCCAAAACCGTGAGCTGATGGTCCAGGTGTCACACTGGCCACCAATCCTAACCACACAGGAGCACATGGCAGCACTAGGCAGCAAGGGGAAGGGCAGCAGCACAAGCTGGGCACAGCTCTGCTGGTCATCTCCCACCAGGATTCTGTGACTTCCCCAAGGTGACACCCTGGAGCTCAGAGGAAGGGTTAAACATGGTGAGCTTCAAGGTCTGCTGCAGGTTTGTCTCTCTCACACCATTCTCAAATGCTGATTTCATTTGCCAGTTACACTCAAAAAACATGCAGGGTGCTGTGACAGATTTCATAACAAGCAGGGTCAGGGCTTCTCTCCAAACACTGTCTAGCTCTTCTGAGGAAGAGGTGGGGGAGCCTGGGGGGAGTTGAGCTGCTCTGAAGTTCAAGGATGCCTTTCTCTCCTTTTCTCACGAAGAGTAGAGTCAAAGTTTGACGAGGGCACTGCATTGAGAGTGCTAATGTAGCACCAAGCACCTAAAGCCACGTCTGATCTTAGTTTTAGCAACTTGGCTCACAAAACCACCTAAACCTGTTATGGAAAAGGTTGTAGTGAGTCCTACAGGGTGTTCCTTCCCACCTCCCTCATCAATTTTTTTGTTGAAAAACTGCAATCAGATTTTTTTTTGGCTCTGGAGCAGACTAAGGGCTCTGACACATCTCTCAACTAAGCAAGTGTGTGTTTATTACCTCAACAGCCTCAAGAAACATCTCCCATCCTTAAAAAAAATTAAAATGGGCAAATGTAGTGTAGAGAGACCCTGATGGACACCACCAGAAGAACGTGGAGTTTTGGGAGGTTGAACACATGCACAGCATGAATCTCCATGTGAATGCGCTCAGTCCATCAACACACTGGGGATGAGGTGGGGCCACGGGAATTCTCCCACTCTCAGCTGGGATTGCTGGGCATGGTAAATATGTGCTCAAGGGGAATGTAAACATCTGTGCCAAGCTGGGAGCAAACACACACAATGCTGGAGTTTCCTCCATGTCATGAAAGAGGTTCCCTGTTTGCCTCCTACACTCCCACAAATAGTGTGTTTGCTAAAGGTTAACTTAGTAAACGCCTCCAGGAAACAGAGTCCATAAATACGGAGAGTTCCTGTTGGCTTGGAGCTGCCTTCAGCATGCAGGAATGTGAAAACTTTCCATCCTCAATGCAAAATGCTCTTTCTTATTAAGGCCCTCAATTATTTCTAAACTTAGAAATTAAAACCAGCAATAACCAGTGTTCTGGTGTTCGTCTCACACCCAGTTTGTCCAAACTGTGTCTCCACCCTCTTCCCCCTTCCTTGGGGTGGGGTTTCATGGGACAGAGGTCTCATGATTGGCAACTGTGAGAGTGGCAAAGCACACCCCACCTTCCCTCTGCTTCAACAACTCTCTGATTCATCAAGTTCAACCTCCTCAACCAATAAAAAATGAAGACAATTAAATAAAAATTGAAAAAGGAAAGGGAATATTTCTATAGCAGTTTTAATAGCTGAAGCAACTCAAAAGGGCCAGACAATAGTTACTGCCTGTAAAGGGAGAGGTGAGACACTCCCACTTTTGGCAGGAACAGCCCATTTGAAACGCTGTGTCACCTCCCAAAATCACGTGTATGCATTCACAAGGACTACACATACAAGCTGTGTTAAAAGTAGGGTCTTTCAGCTGCATAATTCCATGCTACCTGTATATTAATTATTCATAGCAAGATGCTAAGAGCTGGCAGAGGACATTCACCTATTGCTCTAACTTCTGCACGGTTTAGAGGCCACTTGAGAAGTAGACTTGAGTGGGAAAGTTTTCACTTCCCAGTCCCTATCCAGATCTTTCCCTGGGGGCTATTTCACTAAAATAAAACCAAAAGCATTTCTTGTTTCCTTGTTTTTTTTTTCTGAGCAACAACCCCGGATACAGCACCAATGCTCAACAAGCTTCACCATGGGAATAATCCAGAATAAAATGCCTTTTGTTAATGAGCCTGAGAAACAAGTGTTTGGGGAAACCTTCAAACAAATCCAGCTTCTTAAACTAGGCAGGTGTTTGACATGATAAATCTGGGAAAGGCAAAAGAAATTCTGGTATTTCCAGGTGCCTTATTTGCACGTCAATCTTGCATGGTCCTGAAAAGCTCTCTCCTCCAACTTACAGTTGAGAAGGCCCAGCTGCAGAAGTGATGCCAGAGCTGTAAGTATCATGAAGAGCAGGAGTCCTCCTCTCCTCCCCAGAAACCCGACCACAGGGCACATGGCCAGGCAGGATGCCAGCGCAATCCCAGCCATGGTGTAGTAGTCCGCATAGAAGTTGTGGGTAATCGCCATCTTCGCTTCATGCCCCATCATACTTTTTGCAAAGCAGTGGTGTATGCCATAACCAGTCAGCCTGGGGGAAACAGGGGAGAGAAAGAGAGACCAATGCTGAGAGGGCAGAACGCGCACTGCAATGTAATTCACTGTAGGGAGATATTAATGCAGGAATAAAACACCTTAAGTTAAGAAACTTATCTCTAGGTGCTACTGTAAAAATAATCAATGATGAAAAGAAGCAAAAGAAAAAGTCCCTATTCAACCAAATATTTGCTGGCTTTATTCACGTAGCTGCTGCTCATGGTATGATCAGGGCACGGGGAACTTTAGAAGAACTCCTAGTGCATGACAGGTTTTCCCATTATATTTGAGAAATCCCATTCCCAGACAAGGACATTCCTCTGTTCCCAGTGCATCTGCTGACAGCCTCAGAGCCAACACTGCTGTGATGAAGTAGCCTGTGTGCTTGGACAGCAAAACACCAGGAACACCCACCTGTCTGTGGTATCTGGTCATGCTGAGTACAAACATTACATCTCACTTCTCAAGCTAGCCGGTTAAAACTGAAAACCCCTGAGAAAGGAGTGTTTGAAGTCACAAGTGCTACAATGATTATTAGAATTATGAAACGATAAGCTCTAATTCAGTCCACACATTTACACCACCCTTCATAGCAATGTGTCTCCTCCTCTTTAAAAAAGTTCTTTGAGACGCCGCTGATTGACTTCTTACCATCACATCTCACTCCTCTTTCTCCTGTCTCACTCTGCACCTCCAAAAAATAGAAAAGAAAAGAATAGGAAGAAAGAGCAGGGGACTGGAGGTGCACAAGTCAGGTGAGAAGCCCCGGTATCACCTCTGATGTAGTACAAAACAGCAGCAGGGGCGCAACAGGACAGGTCAATGCTCTCAACCGCACCCATCACAGCTCAAGTACCTGTGCCAGGAAGAGCCTCCTGTCCCTGGCACTGACACAAGACAAACCTCACGGCACAAATTAGTAGTGCCTGAGAAAGTGGGAGACACAGATCCAGGTCTCCAAGGGAAAAAAAAAAAAAGGCAGGTATATTACACTGATACACTTCTATCCTCCTGAGGGTTAGGAATTTGAAACTCTGTCAGTGTAAACTGGATATCAAAATAAGCATAGAAACAGCTGGGGGAATATGCAGTCTCTGAGTGCATGACAACCCAGGGCCTGAGGAGCTTCCCTTGCAAACTTGTGAATAGATGTTCTAGTTCAAAACCCCAGCCTCAACACCAAACTCCTTCCCCCGATAAAACCCTAGTACAAGTGCTTGCTGTTACACAAAAACGACATCTGCTTTGGATGATTAGATTATAGCTGACTCCTCCCATAAGAGAAATATTGATCAACAAAGCAACAGTAACAAAAGGGCAGAGTTAACCAGTGTTTCTCCTGTCTTTCTCTTCTATGCATGTGAACACAGTTGCGGAAGTTCCTATTGAGGCTATGACCTATAAACTAAATTATTGTATCATTTGGACTTTGTTTTCCAGCCTGGTACTTAGGAATTATCCTATTGTCTTAACTTGGTGAGCAGCTCAGAATAGTTACTTTTAAAACTAAATCCTTGTCTTCCTTAATTTCTTACTGTTCCCTGCAAAAGTTCCTTCTCCATGTACTAAAAATTCAGCACAGCCCTAACCGGAATAACAGAAGTAAAATTAAATATTTTTTTTTCACCCCCTAAAAACAAACATTTCCTCAGACATACATCTATTTCATGCTCTGCTTAGATGGCAAACAGTCTCTATGTGCTAATGCCAGAAGTTATTCTTCGGGCTGCCTAGTTCTGGTTTAGGGAATTTCCAAATATGCAAATTAATGTGGGACAAGGAGAAAGGGAGAATTCCCCACGTAAACAGTTTTCACAAATACATTTAACACTGTCTGTTAAATGTGCTTGGTGAGCCTAAGGAGAAAGCACTGTTTCAGAACAGAGGTAGTCCCTCAATGACAGGTTGAAGAGAGACACAAAACTCATAAAACCAGAGTTGGTCCTACAAGCAATAGCACTAGAGACTGACCCCTGAAGTCTGTGTGCTTCTGGGTGGGTATTTGCCCAGCATGGGGGCTGTCCCCTCTGGGTGATGACTGATCCATAAGCCTGTTAACAGCAGTGAGGGCTGCACGGTAGAGCCCTGAAGCGAGGAAGAAAAAGCCACAAGACAGCTACATACTTTGAAACCTAGTAGAGAAAGGGGATTTCCAGTCTTCTCCATCCCCACTCCCCATTTGAAAAAAAATATAATGAAAAATTCAAATGGGTGTTTTACAAGATGAAGAAATTAGAAAGTGCACTGCTGGTGCCCTCCCAGAGTTTGCAAGTCCATTTCCTCTTTACAAGGTGTTCAGTTCTGGACAGAAGGTCTCAGAGCCTGTAACCTGCAAAATCCTCAGGCTGATGCTCATTTTTGCCCACATGAGCATGTCCAAACTGAAGCCTTAGGAAGCAAGCATCACACTGTTTTGTGTGAGACTGCATGTTTTCCCTGTGACCCCCATACATGATCTGGGGGTGCTGAAGCACTTTGTAATCTGCCTTTGAAGACCCACCAAGTACAGCTGTTGCACAAGGGAGCAGGCTTGTATTTACTGGCAAGCAACATCTTCCTCTGCACCACAGCCCTATCAGATGTAAACAACTTGAACCTGCACTCCTGGGGCATAAATGGTTTCAAAACTCCCAGCTGGGATGCCAAGCAGATGTCTGCATGCATGAGCACCTACCAGCACACGGCCACACGAGACCACTGGTGACAGAAATGCACTTGCAGCACGGCACCTGAGAAGATGTGGTTCTGCTGCCTGAAACAGCCAATGAGCTCCTCCACTTCTGCCGTAAAAAATACAGTTCCCTGCAACAGCTGGTGTTTTTTCAGGATCATTTATCAGAGACAGTAGCGAAGGGTCCCACACTAGGAAACAGTGGAGCTCCCCCATCCTTTCCCGTTGCTGCTCCAGTTCACTCACCACACAACTATTTAAACAAAGAGATTGAACTTACGAGTTCACACACAACACTACGATGTTTTTCCACAGGTTCCTTGTTCCCACCACTTTAACAATGCAGACTTTCTTCGGTCTCCTGGTGATTTCCTTTTCCAGCTCTGAAAAAAACCAAATCAGAATTATCATGTCACTGAGGAGAATGAGAAGAAGAAGAGTTACTTGTGAACTAAGATATTCTGAGGGATGTTCTCAAGGGCAGAACACTATTGATTACACTAACAGGAACTACAAAAAAACTGACCTGCCTGCCTGAAGTCCAGCACAGGTTCCTCCTTTTCTTCCAGGCTTCCCTTCACCTTCTCAGGGCAAAAGAACTACCTAAGAACTCCTTTGCACTCCAAACCTTCTCCCAGTTAAAAATGTGCATGTAAAATGGGAGCAGTATGGAGCTTGACCCCAACAAGCATGATAGCAAATTTCTTGAAGAACTTCAGGATTCTGTTAATTTTTAAACCCTTCCACAGGGAGGACTGCACTCATCCAGCTACAAGCTCTGCTGCCTTTGTGCAGCATACCTAAAAAGCCATGGAAAGGACTGGAGCTCAGACTCATTTTTCACGGGGACTCTTTTGAAGTTTGTTCAAATGCAGGTTTCAGGAAGAAGTGGCTAGGACATTATGTCAGTTCATCCATCTTCCATTCCATTCCCATTTCAAATATTTAAATTTTTTCTGATGGATGTCCTAACCATTAAGATGTTTCCTAAAGAAAAATCACTGGGCATCAGCAGCTGTGGTGTCTTTGCATTTCAGAACTAAAGCCCCACTATGTCCTTCAGGTGCTGGGTAGCTTTAAGTTAACTTTTTGTTGCAGTGCTGAAATAACACACAAGCCTTACAAATGTTGCATCTGATACCCTTGTTGGCACAGGACAACAGTGAAGAGCACTGCTTATTTCCCAATTATCATTAAGTTAGAGCTTGAACACCTACCTAAGTGTGCCAAAGCAGCCACTGTTTCCAAGCTACCGGATCAGTGAGCAACAAGCCCAATAAAAGCAGGAGAAGCTGTAGCTATAAAGAAGCATCACAAAAATAATGCACTCCAGGAGTACAGACTAGGACTGTTTTCTGGGGTAAAGGCTTGCAGTGCTGCTTTCTAGCCTGACTGTGTTTAAAGGCAGCAGCGTGGGCCTGTTGTGAAGGGTGCACGTGTTCCCTTCGTGCATACGCAATGAGCTCGGGTGTCCTCAGCTGCCCACACTGGCCTGCCCTGACCTCTGCCTTACTCTGCTGAATATCAGTTTCCTAAAGAGATGCAAGACAGGAGAAAATAAAAATCAAGCTGGGAGGGTGTTAAAAAAAATAAAAAAAAAAAAAGGTCACCTGAATTGACAATCTAAATAAAAACCACATTTGCCAGCTATTATTTGAAAAATGAATCATAAAAATAATAAATCAAACAAATACTATTTGCATGTAAATACTTGAGCTATTCACTGCTCACAGGTCACTCCTGGTCTTCTCTCTAGAGTGGGAAGGCTTCCAACAAAAGCAGAAAAGGGTATTTTACATCAGCGATCGTACTTAAGCAGAAGATTGCCATACTACTTTCCTTACAACCTGATAATGGCCATTTCTCCCCAGAATCTATGCAGCATGAATCTCACAAAAGCAGAAAAATTGAGGTGGAGCAAAATAAGAAATTGGTTAAATTAATATTTGTATTACAGAAGCCCTCTGCAGGCTCAGCAATGGATTGGGGCCATATTAAAATATAAGCAATAAAAAAAAAAATGGAACCTAATCTCAAAGAACAAGGCCAAAATCATTTTGGTAGCAAGATTCTAGGAAGGAATAAGTGGGAACAAAATAATTCAGAACAATGGAAGCAGTTAGATAAAACATAATTGTAAAGCCCATAACTGAGCCCAGGCCAAACCTTCTACAGCAAAAAAAAGTCAAAGCAAGCACTAGAAGAAGCACAAGGGTTTTGAAAGGCTGTTGGTGGGCGTTTACTATTTCAGCTGAAGGGCAACAATGAAAATCACTACCCAAACAACACATATTGCACAGATTTCATGTGGACAAAGGGTTCATTCTCAAACTGTCTAAGAATGACCAGATCTGGCCTATAAAGTAAAACACCTCATCCTCTGTCAGCAGAAGGTACATATATCATATTCTTTGGATTCCTTTAATCTGTCGGGGTTTTCTGTTTGTTTCTCAGAGAAATTTTCACTTTTCTCTTTCAGGAGTAGATGTCATTGTGAATACATGCCTTATTGAGCCACAACTTAATAAAATTAAGAGAAGCAACACTTAACTTGGCTACACATTTCTTTGGAACCAAACTATATTTTGCCCTCCACTCCTGCTTTGTTCATACATCAGGGGTTCCTATAATCCATACGTTCTTTATTTATCGTCGTACATCCTTCTCACGTGCACTCAGCCCCGC
>VYXC01006694.1:1373256-1458447 GCA_013397175.1 Platysteira castanea | reverse complement strand
TTTTTTTTTTCCCTTTTTTTTTTTTCCCCTTTAAATTTTCTGGCATACTTGGCTTTTCCCAGTAGCAGCAGAAGGCACATTCTCAGTAGAGTGCATCCTTTTTCCCCTGTTCCCTCCCAGACCTGATATTGTCAGATATCACTACCAGCCTTTCTAGGGATACAGCCAGGGCACACATGGGCTCTCCTCTTCCATTCCTGTAGACCTAGCCAGGAGAAGAGGACCTAACTGATCAGTTTCATTCTTATTAATCACTACCGTGTACAGGACATCCTGAAAGAGTTGCACAAACTCCATCAGTTCCTGCCACTGGACAACAGGAGCTCAGCGGGAGAAACCTAGACCCTCCTGAAAGGTGCTTTAACATACAAGAGGGCAACAGAAAGCGCTGTCTGGGCTTTCTTTTTAAATTTTGAAATAGAAATCTTTGTGGCTGACACACAGCCTTCAAACAGTACCTCGGATTGTTTTAACTACATTTCCCACATTCACCTGACCATCCTCTGGGAGCTGCATGGAACATTTAAGTTTGGTACCATTAAACACCCAAGAAACAGGACCTGGCAAAAGAGGACATCTGGCAGGTTTGTACATCACAATCACATGGAATCACCTGTATTATGGGGCCAGGAAACCTGCTTTCCTTCTCCAGCTAATACACTCTCCATCTATCACAAATTTTGAACCAGTAGTGTAGTGATAGGTGTGATGGTCTAAGGATATGAGTAAAGCTTTATAGGGAAAGAGACTGACTTTCAGACATAAGGCATTTTCACCTTCCCTCTGCTATTTACCCAGTGAAAGAGGAAAAAGCGTATCATTACATAGATCCAAGCCTCATGCTTAGGAAAAAAAAATATGTATAGCAAAACAAAACAGGGAAATAGCTTATGTTTAAAGAAAAGTCATGGCAGCATGTTGTTCAACAGCAAGAAGGGTGAAAGATAACAAAGTTTTTTTCTTCAGAGGGAAATCCCCTGAAAGACACTGCTTCCCTAACTGCAATCCACACACATACACACACAGAGTACTGTTCACCACTGTACCCCTGCATCCTCTCCATGCTGTGTCCTGCATGCTGAAATACTGGCATCTATTTGGGTGCTTTACCTTTGCTGTCCACCTTTCGTGATTACACCAACATTATTTCTCTAAGCTTAGAAAGGAACCTTGGGAAGGAACAGCTATAACCTGTCTGCCCACAGGAGTACCTCAGGTTTGTGTTCCCATCCAGAGGTGAGCAGAAGGGAGCTTTGTTTTTCAGCCTGGTCAAGCAGTCATTTTTATGTTAAGGAACAGCTGAGATACTGAAATGTCTCCCCACACAGGGGAAGCCAAAGGGAACTGCACAGGGGTGGGTTTCCATGGAAGCATCAGGTGTGACACTTGGGTAACTGCTGATACAGAGGCGTCTCAAGAGGAACATTTCCAAGCAGAGCATTTCCCAGGACACCCAAACACGGCAGGGCTGGGTCCTGGTGCAGCCAAGGTCAGCTTGCAGCAGACAATCTGTTCCAGGCAACAAACAGACCCTTCACCCCCACACAAAGAAAAAGGATGCATTCTATAAAAATAACGAAAGCTTCCTAAAGTGTAACACACCTTTAAAAGGTGTAAGGACTGTTGGTGCTTTGGGATTTTCAATGCCGCTAAAAACTCTTTTCTCCTGTTTGTTAAACAATCTTCATACTTCCTTAGCACTGATGTCACTAAGGTCAAAATCACTTTCCCGTGGCTGGACTGAAATGTCCGTTTGTTTCTTGTTCCACAGGGAAACAAGGAAGAGATGGTGATGTTTCTGGAGAAACTGGTAGTGAAAAACCTGTACTGAATTAATATTATCAAAATATTTAATTTGCTGATGATTGAAGCTGACTTTTTTGGGTAATGTTTCTAAATATTTGTCAACAAAATTTAGCAAGCCTGTTTTAAAAATGACACTTCAATACGCAGTTGAATAAAATAATTTCCTTGATGCAAAAACAGATTTAAATTTTTATTTCTAAAAGAAGGTAAAGTTTAAAGCCAACTGGTGATATTTTGAGTCGAAACGTATTAGGGATAATTTAACCAGGCTTAATTACTACACCTATGTTTCTAAAGCATTAAAGAAGAAAATGCAACCACATAAACCCGAAGATCTCATTACAAAGGCAAATTATTCCTGCCCAAAATCACAAGGTATACCAGCACTCAAAAATAAAGCCACCTAAAGCTGCTGAGGAAAACAGTCCCTTTACGAAACCAATATCAGCCCTGGGACAGGCTACTGAAGATAAGGGCAATGTTAATTTACAACACTCTAGACTCCTATCAACATCCCTTGTCTCACTTTGTTTCCCATGTAAGCACACTCCCATTCCATCTTGCTGGCTGGACACTGCCCATCAGCTGCCCACCCTCATTTTCTCCTCTCAGGGGTTGTAGCGGCAGCTGCCGGACCTTTCAGCTGCAGCTGGATCACTGTCTGGACTTTTAGCTGTTGTCTGTAGAGACAACTCCCAGGAGAGCATTGGCAAACCACCCCAACCCAAAGAACTGTCAAAAACAGCAGATAAATTTTTCTTCCTTTTTTTCCCCCCCCACCACCTAACACATGGGCCACCTTCCCATGGAGCAAACAGGCCCCGCAGACAGATAGTGGCACTCTCCACTATGGGCAGTGTGGAGCAAAGGACTTCAGCAGGCAGTGGAAATGGTGTGATTCTTCAGAAAGGAAAATCAACCTGCTCATTGCTTGGAGAGCAATTGAAAATCAAATTTTCTTGTGTCCCAGAAATACTTCACCCTCTCGAATGCTGCTTCTTTTTATTATGGAACTCATATCAAGTACCAAAACAGGTATATATGAAACTCCTGTAACTCCTGTAATGATCTGTTACGTTGGATACACTAATTTGACTGGTATGTATGTATAAAATTACAGTGGGATTTTCAGCTGGAAGGGACTGCAAGTGAGCAGTTTATCATTTAAATGCATTGGGAGTAATTCAATCACAGGAGGCTCTTACAACAATGCAGCGAGGAATAATAAACAGCAACACAATGGGTCTTAACTAGAGCAAAACAGTTTCCAGCCCTTTCAGATAGAAAACAAAGAATAAAACAAACCACAAACAAAAATCCCTCCACACAGATAGGAAAGCTCAACAATGGAGTCAAGAGAAAACAAGGGATATCTGCACCAGGCTCAATGGCCTCCTTTCTCGCAGACAAGTACCAGCTTTTTACCCATTCCATGCTAGAGCAACTAAGGGCACGTTATTACAGCACACAAGAGCAGAGAAATGGTTCCTCCTCTTTCCTGACCCACTGCAAGACACAAAGCCTGCAGCTTGATCACATTCTCAATTCAAGAATCCTAGTGTTCTCCTGTCCTCACTCAGACCATCAACACCCCCATGCACCAGAATGAGAGAGGTGGTCCTTCCTTCAATAGTTTGTAGTTAATCTTATTTGATCCTTCTGATACTGCTCCTCTCTTACTCTCCCTGCAGAAATGCAGCTTCCCTCCAGGGCTGCATCAGAAAAGCCTTAAAATGTGGGGCTGCAGAAAGAGTTTAAAGAGAAAAAGCAAGGGAAAAAAAAAACAACCCAGCAATATCCCCAACAACCTCATCATCAACAAGGAGGCAGAAATAACCATGTTCTGAATAATTTATAAATTGAAAAAGTGTTGTACTGACAACTGCTATATCTAAATATATTTGCAGTCAGAGAATCCATAGTATCCAGACGTGAAAAAATGCTCTGTTTTTTCACATGAAAGGGAGTCCCCTCCTTAAACAGGAGTGTACTCTACCATGAAACTGCTGGGAAAAGTAATCAGTCACAAATAATATTCATAAAGCCATTTCGACATTTAGCATTCCTCCACAGGCAATATCATTATACATGGCTTAAATAAATCCCTCCAGCACACAGTTGTGTCTTTATTATTTTCCTTAGAGGAGACTCAGGTAATTTGTTTTTTCTTTCCCCTAAAATACATTTTATTTCATCTGCAAATTCAAGAAGCTGACTGACAAAAGCCAAATTTAGGAATTTGTTGGAAAACTCCAAGGCCAGTTGTTGCCTCAAAGATCCATCATTTCTCAAGATCCATCATTTATTCTGAGGAAGGCATGCAAAAAGGAGGTGGGGGAAATGCAGATCACAGGTTAATGACTACTCACACACCCCTAATGCTTTTCAGAACTTTACCAGAAAAATGGCATTTACATTGCAAAGCCGTGTTGTGTGATGCAGATCCAGGAACCGTAACCCCAGACACACAATTACATGCAAGCCAGCTCAATAACACCAGTGTGCCAGCTGCACCAAAAATCACACCAGTGACCTGGGTATGAGTATCAAAGATCCTAAACAGGGCTTTTCATCCCTCACTGATGGAGACTGCTTAATTCATTAGGCACGGGTATTAATGGTTACAGTTTTCCATCCTGGATGAAGCCTGTTCCAGTACTAACTAATGCCTTTAACACCAACTGATGGAAACTACAGTTACCTCAGAGACCTGTGACAAGGACTGGACAAGTGCAGAAGCATCACTTCTACCCACAGGCAGAGCTACTGGCTGAGGCTTCCCTGTAGCCCCTGGGGTCAGAGCAGGTAGGGTTGGAAAAGTAGGGGGAAAAAAGTAACGTTTCCACCATTTTCTGACAAGTGGGTAGTCTGACACAGACTGCAAGTGACAGTGCAAAATGGGTGTTCATGGGCAGAGTCAACTGTGAGAAGGAGAAGGGGAGCCTGAACCAAATCTGACAGGTGCACTGGTGAGATGAAGATCCAGAAACTCTTTGTTGTAATTAGACACACACACACACACACACACACACACACACGCACACGCACACATACAGAGTCTCTTCCGCAAAGCAACCTGCATGACAGGATCTTGGCTATTTCAGTGACAATTCTGCTGATGAGGGGAGCCGGCTCTTTCTAAAAGCATCAGTAAACCAAGGAATCGATAATTTAGACTCTCAAGCAAAAACTGCACCCTACCACTGCCTCTCGCAGCAACCCCCCATCCCTAAAGCAGCATAACTCAGATGGTTCTGAAAAGAAAGCAAAACAGCTCTTGCAACAAAGCTTTAAAGAGAAGCTGTAATGTGGTTGAAATTTCCCATGTGGCTGGCGCTTTAGAATAGGGGGTTTGAGTGCTGCTGCTTCTCCAAACCAACAGAATAAGTGTTGGGTGATGGGCAGGATCCCAGCAAGCAGCTTCCTTAAAACACAGTTTCCAGAGGCACACAGAGCTGAAGGCGCACTCTTGTAGCCGTGGTAAAATTCTTCAAGAGATGTCTCTAAAGACACACGGCACTGCAAGACAAGACTATAATTACTAGGGCTGTTCAACAGGCCATGTAGTTTTTAACACAGTGTTGGAATTCAGAATGGATTTTCAAGAAAAGCAGAATGAATGAATGGATGAATGAATGAGATGATTTAAAATAAATAAATAAATAGACAGTTTAATTCTGGGCAGTAATGCCATGTGCAGCCTTTAGAAAAAAACTGGGGGATTTGCAGTTGTCAGTCCTACTCACCAGGCACCACTCCTTTGATGTCGCTTTCTGTGTTCATCCTGTTCTTGTGCGTGAACTGAAGGATCAGTTCCTTGGATGCCTCAAACTGTTGTGTAGCCATCAACCACCGAAGGGACTCTGGGAAAATACTTAAAAGAGGGAAAACAGGTTAGGGTTGCTTCCAGGTTTCTGTCAGAGGATGAACTGGTAGAGTTTTAGCCGCTCATATAATCACTCAGAAGCTATGTAATTATTTCAAAATACAGAAGAATAACTTATGAAACATAAAAGAGGGAAAACTGATTCAGAATGTGCAAATTAATGATATTTTCTTTTACCCTGATTCACAAATGATAGAGGAACTATCCTATTACATGGAAATATGATTGGAAATTTATAACATATGACAGGTGCTCTGTCCACTAATATAACTTGAAAGAAGTGAGAGGAAGAGGCAGCGCTGTCTGCAATAGACATTGGCTGCCAAGAATGGAGTGAATGAGATGTGCAGTCCGCACATGGTAATTCACACCAAAGAAAGAAAAGAGCTGACAGAAGTAATTTGGGTTCTCTTTTAAAGACAGATAAAAGAGAAGAATTACTTATGATGATAAGCTTCCTCTGCTAAAGATAATATATTAGTCGAGTTGCCTCAAAAATATGTACATGCACATAGTTTTAAAAGTTCATTTTCATCCAGTTGTTTCTTTCAGGTGCTGATATTAAGCAGATTGATGAGCTTAACTGGTCACTCTTCCTTTTTTTCCAAATGAGTTTATTTTAATAAGAACCCAAAAGAAATATGTAGCTCTTAGAACAAAAGCCCCAAATCTCCCATACTTCGACAGACATGAAAGCTCTCAGGTCTCACTCCAAGAATATTTTTTTTCACATTAAGACCTCATTTTCACTACTCTTTCAAAAGACCTTACTAAAAACAAATTTAGTAACTACTTATAGCTTCGTATACATAATAAAACCTCAAATTTCCTTCACAAAGCACTGATCTTTGCTGTGGATGCTGCCCAGTTCTCATACTTCTAAGCAGTCAAAATTGCTGTACTATCTCTTAGGGCTGATACAATTTGGAAGACACCTTAACAAAACCTCCAACTGAGACAGAGGAAGTATTTTTGGAAGAAGAAATAAAAAGGAGAGAAATCAGGCAGACTGCAATCTGAATTATATCAGCCAATAAAAATATATAACAACTATGATGACAGCCATTCAGCTTGACAGATTATTTACTACCCCTCATGCTGCACAGATGCTTTGGCATATTCTCCAGCAGCAGGTCTCGTAAAGCAAAAGTTTTTTTTTTTGTTAAGTACTGAGGACCATTTGAATGCAAAATCTCTGCATGCCCGGCCCTGGAGAGGGTACAGCCTCAGCCACTTGCCTGTAAGTTTTAGATTTTGAGCAGTCTGCTTACAAGTTCCAAGCAACAAGTCCTATGATGACCACCCGCACCTAGGGATAAGAAAGGAGCCACGAGGATGGGCATCACAGGGTGGGGACAAACATGTCTCTTATCTACTGGCTCCTGCAGGTTTCTCAAACTGGAAGTGCTGAATCCTAGCATCTTTCAGGTGCTCCATCACTCAGCATGAGCAGCGACAGGTTCCTAAGGGATCCTTAAAAACCCGTGGGCTGCCTTGAGTCCAGGTCATCAGTCCAGCTGCATTCAATAAGAACTCCCATGGTCACAAATTCTTAAACAGTGTGACACACTAAGTCTGGTTGCACCCAATGGAGTCTCATGGCCAGAGGAGAAGTCTGGTCACATTCAATAGCTCTCATGGCCAGATGCAAAAGTGTCACTTATCAAGCAACAGGAGTGCAGGTTCTTGGGCTGCTGGTGATAAATACACTGTCTGCAGAAGCAGACACCAATACCTAAAGTATGAATAACACAGCCACTGACAGATGCATTAAATTGTGAGGTGACTAAGTAGCACTGGAAGTATAATCACAAACACATGCTTGCTCTTTGAATTTCCTGAAGAAGCACTTGCTATTGCTGAGTGTTCAAGTCTTACACAACAGGTGATGACAGAGGAGAGAGGTACAGCCCATCGACTGTCCCAGGATACAAAGGTGAAGTCTCCTCTGACCTCTTTCCTCAACTAAGCTACATTTATAATGTTTTCTTTGAGGGAAAGGAAAAGGTAAAGTTACAGTTGATGTAATTTCATGTTTAGGTTGGAATTTGGGTGACTTCAATCATTAGCATATGTGGGGGTGCGAAAAGTAATACATATTTTTGAGCTAATACGGCAAAATTCAGCTTTTGGTCACCTTTTGGGTCATTCTTTTAGTTTACAGTTTCCGTCAGCTACTTTGTTTTAAACAGAGCATGGCCACAACCCCTCTGTGCCCCTCCATCCTTTGTTTCCTGTCTCCCTTGGAGCAGTACACCAAGCTCCCTCAGTGTTCCTGCTCCAAGGTGTGCAGACAGTTTCTCCCTGGTGAACCACAGCCAATGCATGCACTCCTTCCTGCTGAACTTTGGTTTTCAGTATTTCCTCCACATAGCTGGTTGATGGTCTGTTACCTCCTCCATCAGCAAGGAAAAGGCCATGCTTTTACCGTCAAGGAAAAGAACAGGGTGTGGGTAGGGTTATACATTCATCTCTTGTTCCACAGTTGCCGTTTCTTGGGAGAGGAGAGGGAGATGAGTGGAAGGCACACTGGGGAAAAAAGGTCTTAAGTTTGAGAAATTCTAAGAGGAGAGAAGAATCCTCGACAGACACAGACCAGGAAGGTCCTACACGTAGCTGGAAGGAGAACTGTGGTTCTGTGCAGATGGATGGAAAATGGATGCCCATGGAAAGGTTGTAATGTGCTGTCAATTAGGGGTCTGCCCCAGGACACCAAGCCCAGTTATTGCAACTTCCTGTCTTGGTGCAGGTAAATCCTATATAAAAGCCCCAGAAAGAACCACCACCCATTCCTATTTCTTTGGTTTTTGTTAGAGTGAAGGAGGAGTTTATTTCAAATTATTGATACCTTTGCTGACATTCATGGCATCATCCTGTCTGGAGCTTCCTTTGTCCAAGGGAGAGGAAATAAGGTCTCTGTATAACAAGAGCTCCCCTGTCCTTATGGCTCTAATACACACACACACTTGAAAGGAGCCTAACTTCTATTAATTTATCTTTATACACTTTGCACAAACCCCTGTGCCCATGTCTGGCTTACATGGGAGCCTTTCTGCCCTTCCAGAATGACCCAAGAGCCCAGTAGTGGCATCTGCTCCACACCTTTGTATCCAAGCCCATCTGCCCATCCCTCCTAGACAAATCTGCTGCCTCTCCCTTTTCCCCCATCCACGCCCAGCTTCCCAATCCACTCAGCCATGCACCTCCTGGGGACTGTACAGCTTGCCATGGGCATGTGGATGACAGAAGAGCAAAACCCTAGGTGGGAAGAGGGCTAAGCCCCAGCCTGGAGGGGCAAACAGCACTCTCACAGCAGGAGATGGAAGCAAAGAGAGAACAGAGGAATGAGGAGGCAGTGCAGGGGCTATTTGAAGCGTCTGTTACTGGACTTACTGCTTTGGGTACATGATGGGGAATTAACAAGCAGTGCAGTTTTCCAGTTCTTTTATTACCAATCAGTTAGTTTTCTTCCTTTATCTGTAACACATGCTGTGGGTCCATATTCCGTTCGGAAGGAAAGAAAGAGGTAAAAAAATGGTAACACTTTCCAGAGAACATGCAACAGATGGAAGCCAAAAGCCTAAGAGAAAGCACATACTGTACTGACAATATAATTAAATAGGCATCCCAACCAAGGTTCATTTCTCCAAATGCAAAAACCCTGGTCAACACAAATCCTGATCCTACAGCTGTTACCACTATTTATCAAGCTGCTATGTCCCACAATATATTATGGGGACTTCTTTGTTTGGTTTGCCTGTCCCGCCCAGCCAAAAAGCCACAGAGCTCTTGCAGATTACAAAATAAATTTTAGCATTTTCTGTCACTTTCAGTGTCACCCAGGAATTATCTCTCCACAGGAACATACAAGACCCTGCCAAAGCCACCTGAAAATGTGTGGCCTCCAGAAGACTGCTGAGGGATGTCTGCTCTCCATGCCATCCCCCGTGGTCATCAGGCATCTCCATACTATTGTACCACCCTTATGGACACAAATATCTGTAAACATTATGTTTGATATTGGGTTTTATCTCGTGGTGGACATCAGGCATTTCAGCTGGAGGGCATCACAACAGGAGGCTTTGGAGCAGACCAGCATGTGTATAACATGCAGCAGGTATGGGAGGGGAGAACAGCGTCACAGATTAACAAAAACCCTCTTCATTATTCATCAAGATTTACACTGTCAAGATGAGGTGATTTAAATGTTGTATGTTGGAACACAGGGGTAACCCCCCACCTCCGCTGCCATTATCCTGCAAGGGACTTGTAACTCTCCTGAGTGCTGCATTTTTCCCATGCTGAGGCATGTCTACCTTGGGAATAAGCAGTGAAATCCCCGCTGAGGGTTACCACCATCAACACGGGAGGGGTCTGTAAGAAGTTAATACAAAAATATAACTGTTAAAAATTTTTACACACTGTAACAACTTTTTACATGTTGTAACTTGCCAGGTATTGCAACTAGCAGCCTGGCTTGCCCTGGTATGTAACAAGCTTGGTCCTGCACAGAGCAGTGGCCTTTTTCCTCATTTTTCTCAGTGTACAACAACTAAATACTTTAGACTTGCTCAGGTTATTTTTAAAATTAATGATCTAGCATGTTTTTATTGTCATGGTTTTGTACAACACTGCTCCCATAAACCTCTGTTGTCTTACGCCGCCACTGCGTGTCACTATTAAGACAGAACAACAAAGACTTTTTGGAATGTTTATAAAGTCATGGTGGGGATGGACCTGGCACTATTCCCAAGGTGAAAGCCATCCTACTTCTTTCAGGATAGCTGTACCAACACCACAGTGCCACAGCAGAGAAGAGTGGGACCAGTTGGGAGTAGGGAATTTCTTGTAGGAACAATCCTGAGCCACTGCCTGGCACAGACCAGCCACCCAGACTTCAGCATAGCATGTGCTAATTCGGGCAAAATCAAGTCTCGTTCAGGGCTGACTACCTCACGCACACAAAACGTCCAAGTGTGCTTGTTCCAGGGCTGCCAGATGTTATTTCTAACTTTCTTGGATCAAAGAAACCAACAGTGTCAGTTCAGAACTACAACATAGGTATTAAGGGAAAATACAGCCATGCAGTAACAATCTGACAACAGCTAGGCTGGAATGCATCCTCTCAAGAACTATTTTAGTCTTTAAAGGGGAAGTGACAACCAGAGTAATAACAAAGTACAACTCCACCTCAGTGAAAGGGGGCTATCTCCCAAGTGCCCACTGTGTCGCAGGAGGTAGCATATGTGCATGCTACAGCGGATTATAGAGTTATTCTTTCTTATTTCAAAGTCAAGCCCTCGCACAAAGTGGACGGAAGAACAGAGGGAAAGGTTCGTATGTATTGTGAAGCACACACACTTCCCGACAGTGGAGCATCTCCCAAGTCCAGCATCAGGAGCTTGCTGTCTTTGACCCGGCAGGCGGAATAAATACTTACACCCAGTAGAAGAGCATCAGCAGGAAGGGGCAGATGATGACGGCCTGCAGGACCTGCCAGTCCCTGCAGAGGGCAGCCAGCCCCGGCATGAGGAACTGCCCCGCCATCTCGATGAAGCTCGCCACCATGGTGACCATGAACCGGTGCCCGGGAGGACAGAGCTCTATCCCTGAAACACAGAGCACACAGACAATCAGCCCCACACCACCAAAACCTTTCTAGGAAACTTTAAGGGAGTTCACGCCCTTCAGGACCTTTGGTCAAAGCTATGCAGAATCAAATAATTTTTTCTTCCTCCCATATTTAGGCTCTAGAGAAGTCCATTAACAGGTGTCTGTGGTGCAAACATTGCAATTTCCATATACCTGCTGTATCCTCATCGCCAGATTTCCTACAGTCTCTGTCTAGAGATGCATTTTACCAAATAATAAGGTATTTATTTTTAAAAGGGAATGTAGAGTTAAACACAAGGCAAAGATCTTGGGTCATGCCTTTCCACGCTTCTCAGAGACACCACCTGCCTTTCCAAACAGTTTGCTGGGAGGCAGAAGAGCACAGCTCTCAGCAGGATGCAGGCTCCCAGCTCATACGGGATGCCACCTGCCCACAGCTTAATATGCTCCAACTCAGCCAATTCCAAGCTGGATTTTGCTGAGCATGTTGTTTCTGGGTTTGCTTTTCCCAACAGCTTATCTTGATCAACTTTCAAACAAGCCAACCTCCAATCTGTCTTATCCTGCCCTCCATCCTTCCTTCTGCTGTGGGGCAATTTACAACCATCACTGGCATTTTTGGTTGCCTCAGCTGTCTTGTGACAAGGGAGTAGATAAAACTCAGTTCAGCAGATAAATTGTTTCCTTAAACCCTGAATTCTGGCGATCTTCTATTCAGTCAGAAGACAAATTTATCAGAACCACAGCCTAACAACAAAATTTGAAAAATTCACAGAAGAAAAAGCAAACACAAAAATTGGACTGGCTTGTGGAAACCTTTTCACCAGTAAGATTGCAATAGAAGCCTCTATTTCATATTTCCCATTTGCCCACATTCACTTGTATAGACTAATACTTCAGTTCGATAAACCTGCCACAAATGTTGTGTTGCACTTATTGGAATGCTGATACAGAAAGAGGCTTGTAAACATTCGTGATATGTTGCTGCCAGCATTGTTGCTTTTCTATGGGGTGTTTCCTATGGTTGTTTTAAATTAGAATTTAATGGTTATTAAAAGAGTAACTGAAAAGCTGTAAGAAAATAGGAAGAGATGACAGCTGCTCCTTCACTCACTCTCTAATCTGCAGCTTGTCAGCATATATCACTGTAACACAGATTTAAACTAACTGACCAGGAACTACCTTGTAGATCAAATGTAGGATTAAACACCACACGTGCTCCCTTTCTTTTCAGCTAGTACAAAAACTACCAATGGATTTTTGCCAATATAAAAGGAAAATGTATCTGTTGTCAGGCAGCCCAAATCTTCATTAGCCTAACCACAAACACAGCAGCTCTGGAAACGAAAGGGGGAGAAAAAGGTCTCAAAGATTCTCACATGCTATAAAAGGCTTTTACATTTTAATTTGTTAAACAAGATTAAAACACAGAGCTCCTTATGACATTAATATGGTTTCATTCTTACTAATGAAGTATCCCAAGCCTAGGAATTTTTTTTCTTCTATGCAAAGAGGTCACTTCTGTTTTATTTCTCTAATCTCCAAATATAAAGTGCTTCTGTTTGTTTTTCTAAACCTTAAAGCCACAGCTACTCACACTTCAATATTCCTTCATTAAGTACAAGGTCGAGTTTTGTTGCTATAGAAACGGGAAATCTGTATTAGATACGTAAGTCTTTGGCATTTCAATTACATTGCTCAGGTTAGTATCAAGTAAAAATAACAATAATCAAGACATCAACTTTTATATAAAGTCAGGAAGAGGTGTCCAAATAATAAAAGTATATTTTTAAAGTCACTGGTGCACAGTAAAAAACTCCACATGCAGCAGTTATCTATTGTATAGGAAGGAAATAGCTTCAGAGATTGTTTAGCATCTATTTTCTTCTCTGGATTATCACATATATATGATAAATTTCTGCCCTTTCTTCTAAAAAAGCTGGAGATGACAAAAAAATAATCCCTGCTCTAGCTGGGTGAGTGTGACTTTCAAGCAACAGTAGCATATGAAATATCACATCTCTGTTGAAATGTTCTACATATTAGGACAGCCTACTGACTTTCCAACATATCTGGTTTCAATTTTATATGATAAAAGATTCAGCACTGCAGTTTTTAGCAAGCATCTATCAGTCAACCCTTTCCCACCTCTGCAGCAAAGCCACCCTCTGCAGCAGCTGTGCCCTAGCAGCAGGAAAGGCACCCAGCTGGTGCTCACACTGGGGCCTCGATGCATCCAGGCACGAGGCCTCTGCGGCTGCAACAATTTCCACCCAGCTCACGTGATAAAACTACTAACTCAGACAAAATCACTACAAGACCGAGATCAGCTTTACCCACCCATGGCAAATTGAGCAAGCAAGCTCCAGCTCCCTGAATCAATGAAAAAGTTTCCATCTCAATTACTTCCTGGAGCATGGAGCAAACCCTTATCCTATGCACTAATCACGGAAATTATCATCAATACCAAAAACTCACAGATACATGCATTTGCTCTACTTCGAAAATTTTGTGTGGGCGTGTAAAGGATTCTGCCTCCTTGTCCAGCAATTCTACTGTACACAGCTCAGTCAGGGCAGCAATCTAACTCAGAGACCTAATTTCCCTAAGTCCCAGGCAAGTGATCACACAGGAAAACTGAAACCTGCATGCAAAGCAGTCCTGCACTACTTGGGCAGTGAAATCAGGCGTGCTCAGGACACATGGGACCGGCTCTCTCACTGTCAATAGGCACTCAGCAACAGCAGACAAACAAGCTGGACCCAGACAACCCCCATGGCAAAACAGCTCCGCACGCTGCAAACACAACCCAGCCTGAGGGCAGCCGTCCTACCGCAGGTGTGACCCAGACCTGGGCCCCACAGGCATCACAGGCACAAGACACTGAACACATGAGACTCCCCGCACAGCATGTACCTCTGGCTGGGAAGTGTGGAAACCAGGTCCTGGGGCCAGACATGTTATGCCCACGAGCACTCAGACTTGCTGGGCTGTGAGCGAGGAAGCTGCTGAAAAACCTCTGCAGTGCCCTGGAGGCTCAGCCCCACTGCCTTGTGCAGGAGGCCACTGCCCTGGGCATTAGCAGAGAGGCATGATAAAACCACAGGTCAGACACCAGGTTAACCAATGCAAATGCAACTGGCGCTGGTGACAAGAGGTACAAGGACTTTACATCAGAAAGGGCAAACTGTCTTTGCTAACAGCTTCTCTCCCTGGCACTGGGACAGACAAATTGAGCTGATATCCTTTACAGCAGTTTTTCAGGCAACCTCTTCTGTAAAGAAGATGGGAAATGGAGATAAAATCACGTAAGTATGCCACAGCCTGACATCTGAAATGCTGTCCTCTCTCCTTTCCAGCTGTCTTTCCTGTCCCATCCTCTCCCCCTGCAGCTGTGGAAGAAGCAGTCTATGAACATACGCCCAGGAGACTGGAATGAACTGCAGCATCACTAGGTTAACATCAGCTCATGTTGCCACAGAGCATGGCCCTGCACAGCCCACCTTCTCCAAATCCCACCAGGTAAGCTGTCATTGTCATGGAGAGACTAAAAGCCACATCCTGTCCTTTCTCACCTGATCTTACACTTGCACACTGGTCATGATCTCTTTCAGATTTCAGAAACGCTCTCATTTGTCTTAAAAGGCTGGCATTTATTCTCAGAATATTTGCACAAGAACGAAAGGCAAATAGTTTTATTTAAAGACAAAAATAAAGAAGTTAAATCATTTGCAAATAACCTATCAAGAGGAAAGAGAGGCTACACTGCACTGCCTGAACAAAGCAGTTCTTGTTCCACAGCCCAAGTGTTAGCTGCATCTGAAACCACAAGGTAGCAGCTTTTTGTGCCTTTCCAGTTTTCTCTCTTTGCCCAGTTTCCATCTGTGAGCCACCAAGACTGTAATTATATAGGAGTATCCCTTGGAGAAAATGGCCAAGACAAAGCACCTAAAGTCTGGCCAACAGCATTCACATTGAAAAAAATCCCCAAGGAGACAGTCTGATTCTAAATTCAAATTCGCAGTTGCATATTATACTAAAAAAACCCCAAACAAAATCCCCTGGTTTCTGACAGTTTCCCCCATATTACCGCACACCCAGTACTCTTAATTCCTTCCATCTTAGCACCCCTCTAAGATGTTCCTCTGCTCCAAAAGGGAGGAAAATAATGAAACCCAGGTGAAAAACACTCATAACTTGAGAAGAATTCTCTGGCAACATAGCTTTAGGTGTAAAATGTGGGACACCAGAAATTCCCAGTGGCAGTAACATCCTACAGCACCAGGGCTGTGTTTGCCTCAGCCCCAGCAATTGCTCTGCTCAGCGCAGGATGTGACCCTGAGAAAGAATTTTGCATTTGGACTCTGCTTTTCATCAGAGCACAAAAGGAAAGAAAAAAACCTCTAAGAGAATTTAGTTTCCCAAGCTGTTCAGCACCTCCAGCACATCCCACCACCTCCTTGCTCCCTGAGGTCACCCTTTTGGCACGACAAGCTCCGCCACCTCTGCCACAGTGATCTTGAAGACTGCTGGGAGGGGACCTGCTGCTGCTGTGTTTCCTAATTCCCACCAAGCTCCCTCAAACCCCTGGGACCCTGTCTTCTTCCAACACTCTCTGTGGGATTTGCCCTCTGCTGTAAACAAACCATCTCGCTGGATACTCCTAGAATAACACAGCCCTGAAGCCAGCTTTTGGCTAGCTGACCAGACAAATTTGCAGCAAAAACTATCAGTAACTCCCAGACAAATTTGCAGCTGGCTGCTAGGGGGACAGGAAAATAAAATCCAGCATATCTGCATACATACACAAATCTCCCCCTGGTTACTAGACACAAACTTCTAAGAGCTACAAGCCCTACCTATGGGCTACATACACTTCTCATCTCTCAATTAGCACACTTGTGATTCAGGCCTGGCTGAAATGGCCCAGGCTCAGCCAGCACTCACTCCTGGCTGAGTTTAGACAAGGAACACATCATCTTGATTGCCTTTGCTGTCACCAGAAGGAAAGAAGCATCACGTGTAAATACAGTTTATTAGGGAACAGCAAATGAAGTAACTCGTGGAAGTAAAGGTTATCACACACACTGCAGTGCACAGACAATCACCAATTGATGTAAGCACAGGACAGAGACAGAGTGAAAGGGAAGGAAAAATCTAATTTCCTCTCTGGAGAAATCCAATCCACTGCCAAGCAAAGAGAACAGTAATAGACTGAACCTCCAATGGCAGAGTAAGAAAATAGTATTATTTTCCCCCAACAGCACATCAGGACAGAAGTTACTCTAAAATACATCTGTGAAGTGACACAGGTACTCCTTTCAAAGGTACTTTTCTACACATCATTGATTTGGTGAGAGTTCTTTTAAACACATGCTAGCCCACCATTTAATTAACACATTTAATATGTGTCAAATCAGTCATCTGTGCACTGACATAAGCTGAGCTGACAGAGTCGTCAGGCTGGCACCAGGGCAGGCAGCCAGCACGACACCTCACCAGATGTGCAGTGGCACACTTAAATTCTGACCTCAGTGGATAGCCTGGATCTACTGAATGGACCTATCTTGGTCGGGAAATACATAATCAGAACAGATTTCTTTCTTATCAAAACTAGATCAGATGTTCATTTGGTATGCCTGGACCAGGATAGTGCTAAAAGTGATGCTAGGCAAAATACCCTTTAGATACACTATGGACCCTCACAGAGAGGAGTAGCATGGAAAAAGCAAATATAGCTACACCTCTCATACAAATTCCAACTAAAACACAAAGTGCAACCTTCCTTCTCTTTACTTTCCACACGCCTGACTCGCTTCTGTAAGGCACAAATGAGTAACACACCATCCCTGTTTCATGCCTGTTACTGCTCAACCGTGTCAGGATATTTTAGGAGGAAGTCTCCTCTGAGTTGCAGACAGCCAGTAGCTACCCACAGGTGGAGGGTTTGGACCACAAACACGGAGACAGGTTGGGTTCAATGTGGAGTGTTTGCTCAATCCTCATTACTTCAGTTGCGGGAGCTGCGGACTTCCCAGGCAAGATGTATATGCAGCTGAGCACGGCAGGGCAAGGGTGATCTCAGCTCCTCCAGGGACAGAACACCCTGAGCAGAGGCTGCCTGACCAGTGTGTGGGATGCAGAGATGTCTGCAACCATGTCCTGGACGTAAGGTGTCTCCCAAGGAGCACCAGTGGCAGAGAAAGAAGCACGTGTCATTCCTCCGTTCATGCCATGGCATCTGTATTTGCCAAGTTTTACATTGCACAAGGCAAACAGCCTCTTACAAAACAGACAGCTGACTGTGTAAGAAACCTTTAACATACCGTGCTGCCTGCCATTCACAAAGTAATAAACCCAAAGAAATGTTAAATCACATTTTAGGTACTGCAGTTGCCATTTACCCTACTTCCAGAGGAAAGCAGCAGCAGCATCTCTGCAGCTCCCAGCCAACACTGACTTTTGGTGACAGTGCCCATATGTGAATAACAGCATTATGAAACAACACAAGGAGAATGCCCCTGGAAACAGAAACAACACTGACAAAGACCATGAGAAACAGAACACATTAATTTCAGTACAAAGCTGACTTAATTTAAATGCAATTAACAAGTGATTAAAAAGCTTCACCATGACATACATTTCTATATATGTTTATTGCCATCTGTAAAAAAAATTCTCATCCACCTCCAGTCTAGAATTTCTTACCCCCCTTAAGATACTCTCCAAAACCATATAAATACTTGATTATTTTTTCAAAAAACTCTTTCTTGTTCCAAAAACGTGGCTTTCTCTAATGGAAATGCACAATAGGTCATAGCAATGTTTTCCAAACCTAACACCTCTGCTGTTCACAACAGCTGGTGCCTTTTCTCTTAGCAGGATTTAAATAATTTCTGGCATCTTTTTGACAGAAGTGTATGAGAGGAGCTGAAACAAAAACTGGTGTGAGATGTATCAGAGGAGCTCATTTTCTTTGATGCTTTAGTTGAAAGGGATCTGCATCTGTATTTGTTAGCGAATTTTTAACAATATTGTAGCTACTTAAAGTAAGAACAGAGAAGAAATTCAATAGCTGGAAATCTGCACATCTCTTAATTTACCAACTGGCAAACAATTTTCCAAGAGCAGCTGTTTCAAAAGCTCAGTTTGCAACCTTCAGATGGATGACGATCCTCAAAGAAGCAGGAGCAAAGAAATAACAGCCTAACACCTTGTTTCAGGTCTATTAAATGCTTCCCAGCTCACTGAGACAGCAGGGCAGCCCGTCTCTCTGCAAGCACTGATCCCACATGAGGTGCTCCTCCAAGGAGGTTTTTCAGCATTACCATCATGCTGTTGGATGAGTGAATAAATGCACTGAGCCCTGGATTTGAGCACATTCTCAGCAGAACTGCATATTGCTAGCAAGAATTTGACACGGGAGACTTGAGTTGGTTGCAGCCTAGCTTATCAAACAGGAAAGACAAGCATGGAAGAAAACTAAATGGAGGACCAAGAAATGTGCTTGGTGCTTTTTGGGTCGTGATAAAGCTTTGCCCGCCCTGCACTCCCTCCCTCAGATCAAAGGCAGATGGCTTGTCTGAAGCACTGCACACCCAGAGGCACAAGCCCCGGAAAGCCTCTTGCTCCTTTTGCTTGTAACTTTATAACAAGCCCTTCATGTGCTTGCATACACAGAGTCTAAGCAAACACTGGGTGCTCTTTATTAACCTCTCATAAATACAATTGTAACCCCATACACATGTGCATATGTATAAACACACGCGTATTCATGGATATGTGTATACATGTAGGTAAAACTGTAAAGGCAAAAGCCCCTAGTTCCTTTTCTTCCCCGATCCCCCTGTGATGTCAGAAGCAATCAGTGGAAATCAGGGTGATGCCCTGAATAACCCATCCCATCTCAGAGGACCCGAATGGCTCAGGTGACATCACCACGTCAGAGAGAGCCCGGAACACCGCAGTGCTGGCTGAAAGCGTGCACCCAGGGCCAGCAGAAGTGCAGGCGATTTAATCAGAAGCAATTAGTGAGCCTCTTTGTGAAAGGCTGTCACACATTTGGCCCCCAGGGCACTCTCGTTTTTAAAGATTTATGCCACGCACTCTGGATAGATATTTAATGAACACTGTGAAAGGGGAACTGCAGGGATTCGGAGCCAATGAGCTGCTATATTTTGGGTGCTTTAAACAACACATGCATTCACTGGAGAAGGAGGTGCCACTCAGGCTAAGGGGTGACTTTCGCATTAATAATTCCCTGTCTCTGGGGTTCAGCATTAACCCTGATACAGGTCTGGGGAAGGCAAAGACAGGCAGAGAGACAGAATGAGGATGCCCACCCAACAAGAGAGAACCATGTCAAACACTGCACACAACCACTGTGCCTGAATAAGCCCAGGCAGGACAGCCCCTGGTCAGGTCTTCTCTAATTTTAAGCCCATGAGGATACAAAAAGAAAAATGAGGCTGTGGTAATGTATAGGTGGTGAGAAAACTCCTCCTGATAGAAAAGCAGACGGTGCACAGTTAGAAGTAGTACAGATACTGCTTTCCCCCTTCTGTTTCCCAGTGAGCTTTTATCTTTCAAGTAACATTCCCATAAGGGAAGAAAAAAATACATTCTAGGAAAAAAAGAGGGAAGACCAGGGAAGATTTCCTTTCGGTCAATAGATTTTAAAGTGAAAAAGATTTGACATCCAACCTTGGGAAAAAACCTGCTTCCTGTAGCAATGAAGTTTCATTTTTCATTCAAAATCAAATCTTAGGTTTTTGGTTACAGGCTTTTATTCCTTATGTTAAATGCATGATCTCTATACCATAGAGAACACTTTCCACCACTCTGTGCACACGGAGTGCTCTGTACAGTGGGGTCTGCTTGTGGCTGGTTTGTGGGCAGTTCTGCAGCAAAGAGTGTAATTAAATGGGCTCAGTGACACTGCACAAAACTTGTCAGGGAAAGCACATTCCCTTTCCAGCCTGCTCCAAGCACATCTCTGTTTCAAGCCAAGGGCAACTCAGCAGGCTAACACACCCGTAGTGGCACACACACAGAGGTGAGCACAGTGGAACATCCCTCACGTGCTGCTGTCACATACATAATTAAAAGGACCTCATAATTGTCAAAGCTTAAATATTCCTTAAATTTCTTTCTTGCTGTCTTTACAAATACCATGTATGAAAACTTTTTTCCAGTTAGGTACCAGAATTCTTTGATTTGGTACAACCTGACTAGACGGTGAAGAACAATAAAAAGGGAATTGGCATTACAATGCCTCTAGCATTCATATTTCCATGTAAATTGTTGTGTTAAGGATGTCTGTGCAATACTAAACCAGACCACCCAAAAACATCCATGGGGATTCAAAGGTTACCCAGAATCAACCCTGAAAAATGTGTGAGATTGTTCAAGAGTTTCCCACGGCCAAGATGAATATGTAGCTTCATCAGTTTCAAATACTAATGTATCCTGTTAAAACGGGTAAGAGCTAAATATGTTGCTGAATGGATGGAAAGCCTCCTATTGCTTTGCAATAGCTTTAGGAAAGAGAAAGATCCCATTTCTTCACATCTTCCTTCTGTGGAAGCTGGCAAATAGGCTGGGAATAGATGGACCTTCCCGAGTAGAAGTCATCCTCCCGTGGGATATGCTCACTTTTCTGCAATGAAAGACCTCTTTCAAGAAAACTCCTGCCACTTACAGAAGAATTCAAATATGGCAATACTTGCTGATTTGTTCCAAATAAAACTAGAATGAATTGCTGAGCTAATTAATAACCCAATATTAAAAGGAAACCAAGCTCCTTGGAAAGATTCCAGCTGCAATTCATGAAAGCAGATTTCACTCATTC
Source organism: Platysteira castanea (assembly GCA_013397175.1). NCBI lineage: Eukaryota > Metazoa > Chordata > Aves > Passeriformes > Platysteira > Platysteira castanea. Next base: position 1,437,292 of record VYXC01006694.1, on the reverse strand, counting down.
TGATTACAACAGTAGCAGACTTTGTACACATCACAGCTACAGCTAAAATTGTGAAGGCATATGCCCATACTCACACCTTGAGAAATGAATGACTGTTAACCCTCTCTTAGTGATTTTCTGTTTCAAATGCAAGCTCCTGTTAAATGGTGCTTTGCTCTACCTGTGATGGTACAAAGTCAAAGATAAGAGCTGTGGGTAGAGCTAACGCTGTCTAGGAGACCACCTGGCAGAGCCTGGTGTAGACTTCACCTTGCCTAGGTACAGGCAAGCTGTACTCTCAAGGTCAGAGGATCTTAGGAAGATTCTCTCTGCTGTAAGTTCTGCTACTGACTTTGAAGGCAAATGCACACTGCAAGCAGTTTCTCCATTAGTTGTATTTTTGTTTGTGCATCAATACTTAGATTGCTTACAGTACATAAATGGCAACATGAATCTTATGTGCTGTTTCCTATGCATGAGTTGCATCGTGTGTGGTGTGAGATCATTCCTGCTCAGGGAACAGTTTCAGGTACTTCAAAAAAAGCTCCTATATTTACCACCCTTTTGTAGCAAGAGAAAAATGTATAGAAGAATGGGAGAGTGAGAAAGAAGATTGTGGTCATGGGAGGGGAGAGATAATTAACAGAAGGATTGCCCCTGGCTCATCATATCAGATTTCCTTCCCACCCTCAGCTTTGAATAAATCATTCCATTGCTTGACAACAGAAATAATTCAGCTACTGTTTCCAAATTTTCCTTTGTGTCTTCTTGCAGAGCCAGCAAGGGGATAAAAAAGGGCTGAACTGGAAAAGTACAAGAGCTGAGATCAATTTTCAACTCAAACACATATTTGTTTCCTAGCCGTATTCAACCACAAAAAGGAATGTGGTAAACTACATGAGAATTTCTATCCATGAGAAAAATGCTGAGAGATGGGAGGAAAAAAGCCTCCGTAGCTGATCCTGACTTTCCTGGTGTGACAGTGGGTCCTCGGCTCCCTCATCCAGGGCTCAGACACCATCACCCCCTAGGGCAGGTCCCTGTACCTGCAGGGGCACAGCAAACCTGAGCACACTGTGGGTATGTGTTCCCCCATAAGTAACACAGAAATGTCTTAGGGGCTTGGCTATTTCCCAAGTCAGGTAACCATGCATCCAACAGAACATGAAACACTCTCCCTGACTCCAGAGCAACACTAGGCACATGGCTCAAGGGCAAAGCTTCCCCAGGAAAGGAGGGCAGAGCCCTTTGTCAGACCATTCACACCACAAACCTACAAACTGGTTTCTCAAACACTTGTGGGAACAAGGAGGAACTGATTCCTGACTACAAACTTATCTTACAAATTGCACAGTCCAATCAGGAAAACCACCTTGTACCTTATATCCAGAGTTTACCAAGTTACCAGCTAAAGAACTATATCCAAAAGGTATTCTGGGTTACATGGGAAGTAAGCATAACCAAATCTGAAAGATCTGATTTTGCTGAAACAAAGACTGTGGACACATAATTTGAAAAAATAAAATTAATGTTCACTTACATTTGTGTATGTTTACAGAAGCAGAGAAGACAAAAACTGCTCCCCTGTCTTGTTGAGTGATGTTTCTAATCAAAATTGGAATTTCTCCAGACCCCTAAAGAAAGCTGCTGCGTAAGGCTGTCTGGCACTGGACAGTAAGCAGGTCTCTTTACACATCCCTGCTCGCTTGCACGACATTCCCAGACACAGGGAAGGTTTAATCACTGTTTTTTCATCTAAAAACAGGGCCAGAGCTGGAGGAACCGGAAAACTTGGAATTCAGGTTGGAACAACTGAGCACTTGGTCTGGTCCAGAGGGCTTTGCATGGGGAAGAACCCTCCTGCAGCACTGCCTGCCTCAATGCAGAACACCAAATTTCAGCTCAGGTTTTTAAGAATGGGGTCTTGTGTTATTATCACTATGTGCTTATTTTAACAGCAATATGAGGCTAAATATGGCTATGCCACAATGAAACACAGAATTTAGAAATCAGAGCTACAAAATGAACGACTAAATAACAATTCATTTAAGCCATTTCTTCAGCCACTTCCTCACATTTATAATTTAGCCAGATGTTTCACACAGAAGCAGGAATATCTTTCCTACCAAGAGTATGAATAGACAGAAGTAAACAAAAAAACCTTTTCTAAATAAACCAACTTCCTTTCCAGTTCTTGCCCAAAGGAGAGGAAATATCAGGCATTCATTCAGAAAGGCTGGGTGACATAACACCCTGACTTGCTCCCGATGAGTGAGGTGCCAGACATCTGCATCAGAAACCACAAATGTGGGAGCAGCCCAAGCCACACGGAACCTGCCCAGCTTTGTATACAATCTCAGCCCAGCGCTGGGAGAGAGCACAGGCACCGCCCTGTCCCAGGGCAGCAAGTGGGGAAGGGTCCTGTCATTTTGCTCGCTCTGCCTCTGGCACCCATTCTGCAGAACAAGTGCACTGGTGGTGAAATAAAAAATGACCTTTTCATGAAAAAAAAAAATGGCAAAGCAGCTAATTAGCTTTTGCCCTCTGTTTCACTGTCCACCAAGAGACTCGCAGATCTCAGGGCACCGCAATGTGCTGTCATAGAGTAAAGCTCACTCCCCTGCCCTCACCTCCCCGGTTGTATTATTACCTTTACCAAAGGGTAAATTGCCAGTAAATACAGAGGATGGGTACTCCAACAACAGACATCCAGCTTCCAACAGTTTCACTACCAGTAATGAGTTTCCTTCACCCCAAAACTGAGACATCACACACCTGCGCCTTTGCTTACATAGAGTTCAGTCACTGGTATAACCTTAACCCTGAGGTGGTTTTCCTTCTAACCTGACCAGAAGCTGTTCCTCAGATCACTTTGCACCTGACGCTATAGGGCTATAAATAACACATCCACAACACAGCCTTGTACTCACATGCATTTGATTAAAATAAAGTCAACTAAATGGCGGACCACCTTTGAAATGGAAACAAATGGATACAGAAGGGCTGAGGGTTTGAAAGACTGAGAATTGCTGAGCTGGTTACTGTCAGGCTGCCATCTCCATTGCTGTCCTGGTATCACCAGCAATGTTTCTGCATAATCACATAAACAAAAATCAAAGCAAAAAGAAAATACAATTTTTTAGGGGGCGTGGAATTGAGAACAACACATAAATATAATAACAACAATACCACCACCACCCAGGGACAACCACATTAATATATTCACTTATGACTGGCAGAAAGTGTTATGCAAGCCCCTAAAAGGAGAAGACAAACACTGGTAATAAGAAAGGGAACAAAGCAAATCATCAGCCCCTGCCTTGCCCCAGGCTGGCAGTGCAGTTCACTGGCAGGCTGGAGATGGCTGAGCCTTGTCACTTGTGGCCTTCCTCCCTTTAAGGGAACTCAATTTATAGCCAATTTTGGTACTCCAGATATGAGAAATTGGACACACTGATATAGATGGAGTCTCACGGTTTTAGGCAGCACAGCTTGGTTTTAATATTGACCCAGCTGACTGGCAAAGACTCATCTGCAAACAGCAAAGAAGATTAAGATCTGAAGTGTGGCAGCAACTTCATTTCCAAATCCTTCTGCAACACAGGAAAGCTCCCTGTGCAGTTCACCACACAGTGGAGAGCAGAGAGCAAAAAATATCCAAGCTGTGTTCAAAGAAGGAAAAGTGTAGGCGTACAGGGCTTGCACTGATTTATTACTGGCTTATCAGTAGCTAACATATAAAACCAACTATAAAAGCAACAGATATAAAATATTTTCTATTTTAAAAATCACATCACACTCTTCTTTCCTAGAAGGTACAAAGACTCAGAGCTGACTTTTCAATTTGAACAAATGCCTGCACAAGCATAACAAGAAGGGAAAAATGTTAAGGAGGAAGGAAAAAAACCCCAAACCCAGACCTGCTCTCCCTCACCTAATCACAAACAATGTAACAAAGGTCCTTGCATTCAAGTACAGGTTCTAAGTACACAAACTCTAAGCTTCATTTTTTGGGAAACTGAATTTATTGAGAGGCAAAATAAATAACAATTTTTGAAATTGTTGCTAATATGGACATCTTCATGTCTAAATATTTATATCATATTTAAAGCTCTAAAGCCTAACCATTAATTTTCATACATCACACCAGAATCAATTGCTTGTTAAAAGGATCTTCCCTTTTACTCAGTAGTCAATTATTCATTAACCTCCGAGAAACATTCAAAGAAGGCACAATTTATTTGAGGGACAGATAGGAATTTGTAATTATAAAGATATCTGAATTTAATTTTTTTTTTATGACAGAAACAAAACATGAGGCAACAAGATACCTAACTGGCCAACATCAGAAGGAGCTCCAGAAAAACAATTTTGGGCATTATTTTTTGTATTGAAAGACCAATATGATCACAGCATCTGCAAACATTTTCAGCTAATGGAAGTATGCCCAGCGGAGAGCCTTACATTAAAACCACTCCTGCAGCCTGTGAAACAAATTAGCCTGGACCCAGTGCTTCAGTTATGCTTCCACTTAGTGACTGACCACACTAGTTCTGCTCCAACACAACATGTTGAAAGTTAAAGGAGCCAAACAGACGTTTGTGCCCTGCAAGCATCACCAAGTGTAACAGACAAGGCTTAATTAAAACAAGAGTACAGTGTATATCCAATCACCTTAAGAACATGTTTCTCGTGATTATATCTCTCACCACCAGGTACTTCACATCAAACAGGAGAAAGTATCTCTGCTCCAGCCTCTTCCTACCATGGTTTCACACATAAACCACTTAATGACTATGTGCTGCAGCATATGCAGTCAGTTAATATTTAACCACACTTCCACTACCTACCTTGTATCACCAAAGGAGCCTAACACAAAAACTACTGACTCTCAAAATATGCATCCATCTCTTTCTGTTTGCTTAGGGGCCGCCAGCTCCTGGGAAAAGGTAGAGCAGCTTCGCACAAATCCACTGTAATACTTTCTTTCCAGCTCAGAAAAACAGCAAGTTAAAAAAAAAAAAAAAAATCCTTGCTCTGAAATGAGATGGTGAATTTACCTAGGCATGAATGTGGCTTGTAACACTCTTTCACTATGAAGTAGTCTGGGCTTCTCTTTCACATCTTGCCTGAAAGGCTGGTGGGCTGGGGGCAGAGTACTTCATCTTCATGTCCTGACTTTTCTGACTCGAGTAGGGCAACCACAGCTGGCCCGTGGATTTTGGAAACAATTTATAATGCTTCAGAAGAAGGGGAAACTGCATGTGTTTCAGTATCAGTAAGCATCAGAATGCAGCTGACTTATTACAGTCACTCTCCAAAAAACCAGGTTAATTAAAAATATCCAGTCTCCTAAAAATTCACAAGCTGGGCCCCACAACAGCTGAAGTAAGTTTTCTGAAGTTCAGGTGGCTAGAAGTTGAGAACAACGAGCAATATTTGAGACATGATTTAATTCTAAATTCAATAGAACTAAGATACCGTATTAATTTAGAACATGTCTGAAAACGTCTAACTGTAAAATTCTCTGGGGTGTGATTAACATGGTGCTGATTGCTGCTGGGACACTCATACTATTTGATACCCTTTTCTGGAAAATGGACTACAGTTCTTCCACTCAAGTGAACTTCTCCCCTCTTTCAAATTTTTTTTTGCAGTGAGAACAAAACATTATTTTGGCAATAAAGAGGGGTTTTCGCTTGGTTGGTTTTGTTGTTGTCCTTTTTTAATAAAAATAAATACAAAACTACTGCATGCTTTAGGCAGTGATAAGTAAGAGCACGAGTGGGCAGCCTCCAGCAAGGGGATTGCAGACCTTTCTGCAAGTGTGCATGTCTGAGAACACCTTGTGCACACTGGATCTGGCCACAGGTGGCCTGGAAAAAGCCATGCACACCTGTGGTGCAGTGAGCAGCATCCCTCTAGCACAGCAGTTTTTGGGTATTAGCACCGATTAAAAAAAAAAAAATCTTAATTTTTTTTAAAAATATTTTTTTTTAATGTTGCATAAAATGAAAAATCACAGATGTCAACCCTGGCATCTCATCCCTGCCCCAGGTCTTGGGGCTTTGACACCAAGCTGATGATGGAGGCCATATGGGGAACAGAGCACGCAGTGGGAGTGGGAGATGAAACAGGGAGAGCAGGGATGGCAACAATCAGAGGCACCTTCTCTAATTACGAAGTGCAAAACAGATGCCTGAGTTCGGGACCAACCCCACTGCACCACACGTCCCTACTGTCTCAACAGCAAGTTGTTAAGTTGTGCTGGAAAGATGTGCAGCCCTGGGGAATGATGTTTGCCACCAAAGCACCAGTGGCATGGCAGAGGAGACACTTCTGTTCGTGAAATATCATCCTCACCACATTCCTTGTCAGGTGAGCAACCAAAGCACTGAATTCCCAAATACACATGCAAACGTAGATGAGATGGGGTGGGTAAGGTCTGGTTTTTATAATGCTTTAAGATAACTAGTGATGTTTGCAAGTGTTACAGATTTTTAGATGAAGCACTTCATAAAAGAAATCACAAAAGTCTAATATTAAAGTACCAGCATTTCCCACACATACTGCTCCTTGAACTAACTGATCCCTATAATAAGTTATGCACTGAAGGGTATGAACATCCAAAGCCCAAGATCTAATGCACCTTATATAGGATTAAAAAAAAGCAAAGCCATGGCTAAAAAAATTAAGTTCTCTGTGACTGCATTCCCCACGAGAAGCTCACTACAAAGTGCTGTATGAGCTCCAAACGCGAATGTCTGCTGGAGTGAATGTAACACCCTGGGACACTAAGGGGCTTAACATCTTTGGCACAAAATAAGGAGAGGAAATAGAGAAACAACTTCTGAGTATGTTTACAATGCTGGCAACACAGCAGATTTCTGTATCTTGTATTAGAAAACAAAAGCATACCAATCTGTGGTGTTACAGACTTAGTGTTGTGGGCCAAATCTGCTCCTAATCCAAAGGCATAGAGCTGAGTATTAATAAATAATCCCCCAAAGCAAGCAGCCTGACCTGCCCTCTTTCCCTCTTCCTGTCTGCTTCTGTGCTAGATGCTTGATGATGTGTTTCCTCAAATCTAGCCTTGCCATTGCATGCATTTCAAATACTTCAGCAGCCACCATCAGATGCCTCTTTGAGAAAGGCCAGAGTCTTCCCTGGGACAGCTCTTTCAAAGAGCAAGATCTTCCTCTCTTAGAAATTGTAAGTACACAAAGGCAAGTGACTGAAAAAATGAGAATTTGGAGAAGAGTAATTTCTTTCTCAGGAACTAGATGGAGGATGTATTCTACATGGGAAATCAAGGAACACAAGTGGGTGATGTGAAGGAATCAAGACATTTTTCTTCCTTGGAGATACTAGCCAAATACAAAATTTGCCTATTTCATTGGTGCAGTCCTGCTTACTTCCAAAACCAGGCAGCATGTCAGGTCTTTGCACTGAGTAGAGACATGGAGTGAGCAAAGGGAAGCATCCTTTTTCAGAGATCCCAGTTCTCTCTTCCAAAGGAGCTGCATCCCCAGCAGCCTGGCATCCAGCCCTTTCCCACAGCCAAATACCATACAGTCCAGACACTCCTTGCTTCTGGTACAGATTTACCATCCTTTGTACCAATTTTACAGCTATGGCTAAGTAGTTTCCAGCACCTGAGATCACTTGGGTCTCTATTGTACCTGCAAGGTAGACCTTGATAGAGATGCTTGTAAATCATGGCTAAAGCTTGCTGAAATCCTCAAGTGCGCCGAAGCTAGCTAGCGACCTTTGACTTGGCGATTTGATTCAGACTTCTCAAAAAAAATTAAAACAAAAAAATCAAAATCAAGGAACAGGTAAAGAATGGAACAACACTTAAGACTGAGACCACTTGGGTTTTTTCCCCCAGAGAAATTCAATGCATGAAATAAAAAAATCCTTTTAATTTCTTCTTAAACCACTACCTCTCCTTTCCCCACTGGGCACACAGCCGCCCACATGGATAAACACTGACCTTTCTCATTCCCAAACTCCTGGGAGAGGATTTGTGCCAATCTCCCTGCAAGCACCACTCAAATAGTCTTCCCCAGTGCAAGAACTACCGCACAGCAAAGGAGTCAGCTAAAGTACAAAGGTAAATTCAGAAAGTGAAGTACATTGAATGACATTTTTGTTGTTGCTCTCCCACATCCTGAGGTGACCTGGGCATTCCCGAGATGGGGTGAGTGATGCTCCTTCTTACACAAGCAGTTGATGACAGGCTTCAGCTTTAACCTGCTAACAAGTTAAGTGCACCGCAGAGATACCAGAAAGAGACAAGAAAACCTCACCTTATTTTCAGACATACCCTGCTGCCACTTACTCTTTATCTCCAATACTGCACTGCAATATGTAGGACTAGTCTTCCTTTCTAGAAAACCCATTCAGGTGTGCGGCTTTTCATCTGCAGATAGTTCAGGCATGACAGTTGGATGATTTTTACTTCAAGAAAACAGTAACAAACAAAGGCAAGAGCTGCTGAGGGGGGTGGTGGTTTAGCGAGTGAAGGGAAACCCTTTAAATACAAATCACCCTCTTTTGCACTTTTACAGCTGGAATTATATCAGCTCTATTTGAATCTCTAAATAAAATCTTTTTAATTCTACATTTGAAAAACAGTACTCTTAACATAAATTAAATTAGTTCTAAAAAATTGAAACTATATTAATTCAAAAGGAATTCAAGGAAACAGCGGTTTGCTTCTCAAGGACTTAAAGCAAGTCAGACACTGAGCCTGCAAAAGCCATAGACCAATGCTCTGAAACAAGACCTTGCAGAAGGTCTAACTCAGCTCCTGACAGCTGAACTTTTCCCCAAATGGCCAAAACACAGTTTGTAAATATAAGTTTGTTTAAATTAACATATTTCTGTGCGCTTGGAACTTGCCGCTGAAAGCAAGTTATGGGATTTGGGAAGTTTCAGGACGTGGAAAGCTTATGCTTCTCTTCCCTCTGGTATCCATTGTATTATCTATAATATCTAAACTCAGAAGGACATGGTGACCGGAAACAAAACACCACAATGTTTTCTTCGTTTAATGACATAGTAACTTGAAAAAGCAAAAACATATTTTGGTAAACTTCTATTTTGCTCAAAGAGAAGATCATTTGAACAAGCTTTTGTTTCACTAATAAATAGTCTTTAAATGAAGTGCTTTTTAATTCCATTCTCCATCCAAGCGCAGCTTGGCAAAGACCACAAGCAAAAAACAACCATTAATCAGGGATCTGAGCAAGTGTGTGCTGAGCCCTACAACTACCTGAGTGAGCACAAGTACACATGCAGCATGCACCCACCCAGCTCTCCAGGCATAGTGCCAAATGAATATGACAACCATGTTTAATTACAAGTCAACACATTTGAAATACTACCAGCCAGTGATCACCTACTTCCTCTTGAAAAGAATCTTAAATAATGAAATTCTAACTTTACCCTAAAGTTTCACCCTTGTTGTCTGAAGGCAAGAATATCAAATCTATAGCCAAATCCTTGACATTCTGCATACCAAATAGCTCATCTACTTTAAGATCCAAAACTGGGATTTTTGAGGAATGGGAACCACATCATGCACTGACTAGCAGACACTCTGCAATTTTGGGTATTACATGAAGCACTCTGCCTATTTATTTTCCTCCATTTCCCACCAACTTCTTCTTGAATTATGGCTGATACACGAAACATGCAAGACCTTTGCACTTTAAAACTGCTCTGCTCATCCTTTCATTACAGACACAGGAAGGTTTTCTGGCTCAGATGCTGATTGTCATAACCAGACGTGTTAAAAACCAGTCAAGTGAAGCTTTAGACCTTGCTTCATCCAGCCAGCAAAGCCTTAGTCTTAGCACTAAGTTAAAAAAAAAAAATTAAAAAAGCATCAACATCACAGTCAGGTATGTAAAACAAGTCATGGTTCTCTTACAAAAGCCAGCCAAGTTCAGTGCTGGACAGGCTTGGACAATATTGTCCAAGGCAGGACAGCAATATCTGACAGGTACAATCACAGTGGTAGACAGATGAGAATGGATCAAAATCACCTTCTGAGGAGGAGGTGGGATATTAAAAAAAATGAAAATAGATTTCCTAAGTTTTTGTGCATGCAAAGGAAATTTGTCAGAGTGAAACTGTATTGAATAAACCTATCAAGCTCACATGGTTGCAGAGTGCCTTCGATCCCACGAAAGCCATCTTAAATCCAGATTTACTGAATCATAAACTCACATCATAAACTTAATATTCTGGCCCACTGTAACTGTATTTTACTGATGTGATTTTTGTTGAGACGAAGAGCTGTGCAGCCCTGGGGCAGTGAGGGGAGGCCTGACCACTACTATAACTTCTTAAAAATTTTTAACGCTAGAAAAGCTCTCCCTCAGTTTGGAGAGGGGAGTTGGTGGCGTGGGAGGGGGCTGTTTATTTTACCACTTTGACATTTTATGTTTGGAGATATAAGAAAAATCATGTTCAGAAACAACTCTGAATGAAGCTTTTAATGTGCATTAAAGGAAAAAAAAAAGAAACAGGCTCATATCTCAGATGCAAAAATTGACAGCACACATCTAAAACCACACAAAATCAAGCTAAAAGGTAAAATGCATTTATAGAGCAAATGATACTTCTGCCAGAGAGATTAGACAAATATATTTAAATACACTCAATAAAATTCAAATTCACTTGCATGTGGGTTCACTACAGTTTCTCTCTTTAAATAGATCCCTAAGCAGATTCATTCCATTTCCCAACACAGAGTCTTATTGCCAGACACGTAAATTCAGCTTAGTTTGATGATCATGACACATTCTTCATCCTCATGTTCAAGAGGAAGTCCAAAGATTACACATCCTCACAAACAGCCTGCTCAGACAGGAAAAATGTGGAGTCCTGTCAAGGGTCTTTGCTCGGAGGATGGAGACACTCCTCTGTGACTGCTGTGCTGCCCCTGGCTCAACTCAGTTGCCATGCTTGGATGTATTTTTTCAACAGGCACCAGCCACCCCGACCAACAGATTACCTCCACCTACACCACTCACCAAACCTCCAGAAGACTTCATATAAGCCAGGTACCCCAAGCCCTGCCCAGCATGGGTTTCAGTCTCCTGTGAAACAAGTCAGAGCAGCCACCAGCCTCAGAGCTCCACAACCACTTATTTAACCTAAAAGGAGAGGCCACTTCCTTTCATCTCCAGGCTGTGCTATTTCTTTTATTCAGTTGCCTTTAGGGGACTCCTCTGCTCCAGGAACGGGAAATACTTCACATCACAGAAGTTTGTCCAGGAAGCTTCGACACACTCAAGCATTTTCCAGCCCTGTCAGCCATGAAACAAGGCTTGATCATTAGAGTCTAGTTCCCAGAGTCAGTAGGTTACACACTTGCCTTAGTTACACACAGGCATGTACAGGGTTCTCAGTGAAACCTCAGTGGCCACCTACACAGGAGCAGGGCATGGGCTGAGACCTTTACAGGAGCACTCAATGTTCTACACATGTGGAAACTTGGCAGTGGTGAGCAAAGCTTAAATGCCTTATGAGCTTTTACCTATTTAGCTAGCTGCTGTTAAAGCACATGCAAATGCCTCCTCCTGCCCTTCAGCTGAAGCTGAGAGCCCTCTGAAGGTGCTGAATGCCAAGAGTATTGGAGTTGGTGGGATGGTATTGCCCTGAAACAAAACACAAAGCTGGGCCAGTATACCTTGCTCTGTAGGTCTGCTGACCTCTCCAATTCCAGATGAACTTCCTCTTTGATTTCTCCTTCTGACTTCCCCAGTTGTCAAGCCTGGCTTCAGAAAGAAGGCCAAGGTAATGAAAAGGAGCTGCATGCCAAGTTTGTGGTGTGTTGCTGGCAGAGATCCTTGTAAACAAAGGAGGCTGGACCAAATCCCCAGAAAGGATCCATGATTCACCATGGTATATATGGTACTTGGGGCAGCCCACGTTTTCTTGTCTGTAAGCCCAGCTTCCACTCCAAGTTAGGGCTTAGAAGAAGGCAGGCATCTTCTTCCTCACTGTGCTGGTCCTCTAGTCCTATCCCTCTCGCTGGATTGCTTCTACCAGGGCACAGCAGCTACCTGTAAGCAGAGCCACTAACAAAGCCTGAACTGTGCCAGGTCCTTCCTCCACCTTGAGGAAAACATTGAGAATTTTGGCTTGCTTTTGTGTGATTGAATCTGGTCAACAGGCTCAAAAGCGATGCAGATGCAGGGAAAAGGAGAAAGTAGTGGGGCAAGGAGTAGGATATACTGTGACTGAATGGGCTACATGAGCTGATTTTTCTTAGGATAACAAGTTTTTTAGAAGTTAAGTTACATGGAACAACAAGCACAGGCCTACAGGCAAAGAAAATTTAAGGCAAAGTTGGGAAATTTGGGGTACTGTTTCTGACTGTGGTCTGTGGTAGAACAACACAGCAAGACTTCATTCAGCATATTTCCTTTACAAGGCAAGTCCCCACCTGATGTGGCCACAGAAGGCAAGTTACAGAGCTGCTTTTAAACTACGAAGCCAGAGAAAGGATTCTGCTAGAGGAAATGCTCATTGCTTTTGTGGGACCTGTCACATCTTCAAGACTGAGTGCTCTGCCCTTCTTGGCACATGGAGAGCTGTCAGAGCATTTAAAATGGCTTGGTTCTGATTAATACTAATTTACTCTGTCACCAACTTAAGTAAGCTGCATTGCCTGAAAGAATCACAAGCAAAAAGTTCAGTTGAAGATCTGTGCTGCTATAATTAGCCATCAATCCATTAAAAATATCCATATTTTGGCATTGGTGCAGCAAGGGTGGATATTATGCTGATGTCCACCCAGTCCTAGCAGTTATGATAAGCTGCTCATGACTCCTCCCTAACATTGTCTATTTGTTTTCTAGCGGCAGACTAGGTCTTAAGAGCATAGAATCAGTTAATATAGGGGATGTATAGAAAGCTTCAATATGTCAAAAAGAAAACTGTTTTTCCTTCAGATCAAATTGGTTTGATATTTCAGAAAAAAAAATCTGCAGTTATTATCACAATATGAGATCATATGTACTACGGAGAACGGAGAATGTGTTGGCAGCACAGAGCATGAAATGATACGGGCAATTTGGCTGACAGCAGGAAAGATTGTTTGGATTAAATAAAAAAAAGTGTTGAATGGTTTCCCATGCCAAGAAAGCTTGACCCCTGCTTTTGAGAAGGATATATAAATTGGTTCAACAATTTCACAAAGTTTCAATTATGCACTACCTAATGCCTGGGAAAAAAACCCCAACCTTTATACTTACTACTTGCAAACTGCTGAATCCCTGCAAGCATGTTTGCTCAACACTCTTAGCACTACAAACACAACACCAGGAGGAATTCTTTTTCCTCCCCATTTCTGCAGGGGTTCTCCGTCTTCTGCAGGGTTCCTTTAGTACTGTCACAGTCTATCAGTTCTGTCTGGCACAGAGTAAAATGAAAGTGGAACTAAGTATTCTCCCCATTCTTTCCAAAGGCTTAGTGGCATAGATAAGCTAGCAAACTGAACTTCACTTGGGCACCTGAGAAGAAGCTATAACACCTTACCATGACACACTGGAGAAGCAGTGCTCTTTGCATTAAGCTGGATACGACAGTGCCCAAAAGAGTACGGAGAACCTATAGCACAGGGCAAATCCAGACTGATATCTGTATTTCTGCACCAATTCTGTCAGTCCCAGTCCTTCTACTTTTACAAGTGGCTATAAGCATTTACCCTGAAGGAATAGCAGTGCTGCCTTACAAAAATAATGAACACTTCAGGTAGAGACAGACCTCAAAGAGGGAATCAAAATCAGGAGCAAATAAAACAAAAGAAAACTCCGGTGAACTAACATGCTTTGTCAAGTTGGCAGCCAAGCAAGCTGTCTTCCCTGCACTCCTGCCTTACTGTCAATTATCTGATTTCACTGCAGTTACTTTTACTTCACATATTCCAGTGTGTCACCTCCCTGCTCACACGTACACGATGATTACTAATAAAAAAGGCATAGGAAATTCAGTTAACAGAGACTCTGTATGCAACATGCTGGTTTTTCACAAGGCCAACTATATGACAATAAACACAGACAGAAATACATATTGCAGCAACAAGGAAAAACCTCACAAACTCACAGCCAACCCACATGAAGTGGGAAGCTTTGCTGTGTTTTTGTGGGGTTTGTGAGGGTTTTTTGTAGGTTTTCTTTTTGTTTGGTTGGGTTGTGTTGGTTTTTTTTTTTTTTAAGCTTTTTTTTCTCATTTGCAAGTAAATAGACCTAAAGATCAGAGTTTGCTGATGCCTCTCAATTATGATCCAGAGCTACTTGTTCTCCCCATACATAAATAACTCCCAGTGGGCAGAGAATCTCACCCTGAGCATGATGCAACTGCAGTTTATGTGCACCTCAGCTCTACATGAAGCAACCTGCCAATCTGCACCCAGTTACTTCAGATGGCTCTCATACTTGCCAAAGAGTGCCCAAGCTGCTGGGAGCGAGGGATTTCACACACCACATCAGATCACTGCTTACAGGCTAGCGTGTGAACTCTAGTGTAATAACACTGTAAATTTTAAAGTTACAAGAATAAAAGCTCTTAACTGTTCCCACAACCAACCTGCCCACATCATCCTGGGCTACAGTGTAGACTGAAGGAAGGAAAAAAAAAAGAAAAAAACAAAAAAGTTTCATTTTCTGAATGGCAGTCCATAAGAAAAGCCAATTAATTTAAGGAAAGGCTTTGTGTTTGAGATAACAGTCTTCCCTCAGAAGCTCATCTAAGTTTTTCTGAAGGAGGAGTGGAATAAGCCCAAACAACAGGTAAAAAATTAAACAAAACTACAACAGTTTGGTCAACATCTCATTGATTTTTGCTTTTAAAAAAAAAACCTGAATGACACTACAATCAAGAACATTATCCTCTTACAAGAAGAAGAGGACATTAACAATTTAGATCCTGGCAGAAAGTACACCTCTTCAGTCATCGTGTCACACCCCTATATCCACGGAGGGCTCTGGTCCTGCTGGATGCAGCCACAAGCACTGAGGATTCTGAGACTTCTCTTTCACCCCATTCCTTTGGGCCATGTGAACAGTAATGGACTCCTGTGCGGAAGAGGTAAATGTGACAGAGAACCAGAGCATTTCCAAATTAGCTGGAACACGAACTAAGAGCAAGAAGCTGAAACTACATCAGATAAGGAAGTACCTGAACTCAGCAGACAGTGAACAGAGGTAAATGAAGCCTCCTGCAATTTGAAAGACACAAGAAATGGACCAGGCTAGAGCAACCAACTCCAGTATTGTCCCAGGACACAAGACAACATGCAAACGCAGGACCAGAAAGATGGTCAAAGGACACAAACAGAATGTCATCCACCAAAACCAGAGCATTCCAGAGCTGCAGCAACAGGAGATCACAATGATAACTACTTAGTTATTGACAGTTGGGCACATAGGACTAAATTTTTTCCCAGTGGAAATAGATAGGAAATAGATTTCTTCTTTTCCCAGAAGAAATAGATAGGGAAAGCTCCAACCATAATCATTTTGGGGAAAGAAATGCGCACTTACTTTCCCAGTTTCACGTGAAGTCTCTGCAATGTTTCCCAGGCTACATATAACATAGAGAAAGACCTGTGGCTTCCATTGTAGGCCCTGGATGATAGTCTTCCTCTCTGCAGAAAGCCATTCACACTTTATTTGTACACCTACCTACACCTCCCTGCTCTCCCTCCCCCACTGTTATTTTTCTGGTTGAGAATCAGATTCTCTTGCAGTGTGGAAATCAAGATACTGCCAAGAAGCATCACTGAATATAAATACATTTATCAAAAATGAAGGAAGCCTAAAATACTATCACAACCTGAATGTTCCAAATAAGAATTTCTTATCCCTGAATCAGCATGTTTTACAGCTCTCTGTATGGCTTTCTTTTCCTGTTATTGCTTCAGATGAGCTCTGCATCATATGAGATATTTGTACCAAGTACACAGAGAACAACTTACCAGGAAAAGACTTCTTTCACACTTCCCCCAACCTTCCCAAGTATATCTAATACAAATCCTGTCCAAATTTTTCAGGTTTTCATTTAAAACTGAAATTGATCTACATTCCTCAGAGAAAAGTTCCCTCTCTTTTCTGTTAAAGACTTGTACATTTTTAAAAACAGAACAAGCAAATTCTAAATTTAGAGTTTTAGCTCAGATCATCTTCCAAAAATATTCACATACTTTTTTCTATTCAGGTCTCAGTCAAAGTCACTTGGAAAATAATTAGCAGTATCTTCTTTGTTTTGGCTGTCTAGGAGCCATATATACATGCACAATGGCAGAAGTTTCCTGGGTCAGTTTTAGTTCATTCCATTTCTGGTTCTACAAATCCCCACCCACACAATGATTATTATTAATTAATATAAGAGAGAAAGAGAGAAACAAGTGGGGTCAGGGGGAGGGAGAACAGAGAAATGCACAGAAGAACATCATCATCCTAGCAAACACGTCCTCTTACAGTTTCAGGCATATTGACTACTACCCTGAATGCAGTGACTTCCACTCAAGCCCTAGCACTTCTCAGAATTAAATCACACTGCTGTGACATCTGAGCTTGACATCAGTTAAGGCAAGACCTTCGTGTTCATGAGAGAGATATTGCCTGAAGCACTACTAGTGACAAACAGAAAACAGACTTAACAAACTTAACTTTTTAAAAACCCTGCAAGACCTGGTTCTTGAACCCATTCTTTCCACAACAGCATTAAAAAAGACCAAAATAAACAGGAGGAAAACCTTGTCACTCACTCATTCTAAAGCTTTCAACACATCATTCACCTCTGCTCTGAAATGCAGAAGATATACAGCAATGATCACACTCCAGCAAGAGAGGCAAGGCGGTCACCTCCTTTAAAACAGAGTCAGAAAATAGACTGTTGAACAGACATAGTCAAAAAGAGAGATTCTGTGAACTAAAAGAGGAAGCCATCAATTTTGAAAACACTGATGGACACAGATTCAAGCTCTGAAAACAGAGCTGATGCAGGAAGGGGACAGAGAGGAGGCTGACATCTCAGGAAAGCCTGATATACACACTTACAGGACAAACAGTAAGGAGGAAAACAAATGAGAAAACCTGGGGTAGTTATAAGACAACAAGAGCAAAGAGATTCCAGACTAACAGCACCCTATTAACTGGCAGTGCTGTTATCTACTGCTAATACAGACTAAATCCTATTTTATTTAAGTTGCTGAAAAATGAGTTCAAAGTTGATGAATGCCTGGCATCATCCTTACGCAGAAGGTGCTGTATGCACTCGGGCAGCTGCCAGCACTGAGCTAATTGAGAGTGTGGTCTTTTCCCAAGACCACAACTATAATTTTAGTTCATTACAGCCTGCATTGGGATGTGCTCAGTTTACATCTTTGCACATTCTTCTTTTAATATTCTGATGAATAATTTAGTTCCAACGGCAAGCCCTTTCACATTCAGGCATTTTTTTCCTCAAGACTGTCTATGCGCTTCCAAAGTATTGAACTAGACACCCAAAAGGGGCTGTATCTGCTCCTCCCTCCCTGTATACTCTCTGTTTCATAAAAAGCAGAATGCGGAACACAGGGCAGCCCAGGACCTACAGCAAGATGCATTACCCTAAGGAAACTGTAAACACTGCACCACCCTGGTTTAAGTCACAGTGGAGTTGAAGAACAAAGGAAAGGCAAAGTGCTTTTACCTCCCTGAAAAGCATGCTCGCATTATTCATCTCACCAAACACCCAGCATGCATTGGAAGGTTTGCATGAAACACGGTCGGGGTGTTCACAGGGGACTCAGCTCCACTAGGAGCCAAGTGACAGAACTGTCAGGATCAGCCCTGAGACAGCCAAAGGAGGCTGCGGGGTTTCCTCTCCGCCACTTTGCAGCAGCTTCCAGCTGTGCAGGCAGGTCCTGCTATGGAGACCCAGCATCATTTCTGCTCGTGGGTGCTCCCTGCATGTCCGTCACTGGCAGCTGGCAGCCGGCTCTTCCTCTTGCCACTGGCACCCCCTTCCCAGTAGGCAACCTTACCTTGCAGATGACAGTACACATCAGCATTTGATTTAGCAGTGAACCAGCCGATTTGTTGCACCACAGAAGCAAATCCTCTCCTGCAATATGCAGGAGAGATTCCACACGAATTCATATGGCCCAGACAGAGAAGGTGTTTCAAGGGCATTTTTTTATTAAAAAAAAGAAAATACTATTACAGCATATGCTTGGTATAATAAACACCCTTCCTCCTACAATCTTGAGGTAAACTCGAATTTCTCCCCTAAATGTGTGGAAAACAATGTCATGAATATCCACTTTGCCATCTCTAGCATGCAAAAAAATTCCTTCCTTGCTTTATTTGTCAGCCTGACCACAAGGAAGCTCCGCACTGTGGCTGCTGAAGTCCTTCACACACAGCACACACATTCCCTGCAACATGAAAACTATACCACATTCCCAAATAGCATCACAGGTTGTTTACAGAGACAGGCTGACTAAAGATATTTTTATCCTCATCTCCCAAGACCAATTTATAATTAGTACAGCCTTTGAACAAGGTGCACTTGCAGCACAGCATCAACACGCTGACTCAAAATAGGGCTTCTTGTAGTGCCAGTGGCCTCCCCAGGAGAGCTCTTCTCAATGGCTTTTGGTACGGAATGCTGGGCCACAATAATATAGACACAGACTGGCTGTGGGGCACAGCACGGCCACAGAGCTGGGCAGCAAAGGAAAACACCCTGCTCTTAGAGCTGAGAATTTCCCCAAGAACTGGTATTCCCTCTGCAAGTGGACGATGCAGCTGCCACCACAGCTCTCTCTGGCCTCTGTACCACAGGCCAGATGTCAAAGAATTTTTTTCCATTTCACGGATATCCTTAGACTTGCTTTGCTGTGATATCAACACACAGAAGCTGCTCTGCAGAAACACTTCCGTGGCACTGACAGCCAGTGTGTTTCCATGCAGTTCACATTCCAGCATCCCTCCCACACCCCTAAAGCCTCCCTACAGCTCTGCTGGTCAGCTTGGAGGGTGCTGGCCACACAGATCCCCTCCAAGACATCCCCAAGCACAGTCCCAAACATAGGCAGCTGCCATAATGCTTTTCACAGCACTCAGATGCAGCACTCCAGGTAAACAAAGGCTCTCTTGTGTTACTACTGCATGGCCTGAAATGGGGTGAAAAGAGCATGCCATGGAATATAACTGCCAGGAAGTTAGGGAGAGGCGTGAGGGGGTAGGAAAGCAGAGGAACGCAGCCAGATGAGGGTGAACAACAGGCAATCTGCATCGAGCTGCCTCCTCCTCCCCCCAGCTTGGTTAGAGAGAAATACCCAGAAAGCATGGCACTTCCCTCCTCTCTCCGCATTTCTGAACAAGATTGCTGAAAAGCTGTAACAGAGCAAAGAGGGCCTCCATGTTCCCACCGGCTCTGTGGTGCTCCTCCTAGGAGACCTCCCACTCCTCCAGGGGCAGGGAACAAGCAAGCATCACCCAATGGGCAGCATCTCCTCCTGCCTCTGTCCAGAGGGCAAGGGAAGCAAAGATAAGGCAAACCTTTCAAGCCTCACTTGTGGGATAATAAAATTATAACCCTTTCTTTGCCCAGAAGCACTGATTTTCAAGGCAGATGGTTTCACCCAGCAATTAACCTTCCCAGATAAATCCGTGCAGAAACACTCAAAAAAAGAAAGCAAGGAGTAAAGTCTATAGACTGCAGTGACATCCACCCTGAATTCTTCTCTTCTTAAAAAAGAAAGTCTGTGGGCTTAAATGTGACGAGAAATATTGATGACAATCTAACAATCCTCCCAGACACAATTAGCAGTCTCATTTTATTCAATTATGACGTCACAGAGACTTCTTTCTATACTTCACCAGCTTTTGTTATGGGGAAAAAAAAAAACGGCAGCAGAAACCCCATTGGTGAAACCCACACTAAGTTAACTTGGCTTCTTGGACTCCTTTGGCTTCAAATAAACAAAACCATTGCCTAAGGACAAAGTTTGACACCTGCACTCATGGCACTCTAGGACAGTTTCAATACAAGTGAGAAACCTGATCGAAACAGCCACTGCAATGAACTGAGAAACAAATATTGTCCACGGAGAACTGCTTAATTAGATCTGCCCACACTCTTATGACAAAATGTTGTCCCATGTCCACAAATTAGGCATTTCCAGACCACTGAAGGTAATCCTTCTATGCTAGCTTTGCCCTTTCACCAGACAAAAGCTTGCTTTACTCTGTTCTGCTGTCAGTTAACCAAAAATTAATATGATCATCTCCTACAGCACACTCTCTAACCACAAACCAGCATTGAACTCTGCAAGTAAAACCCCCCCATTTTCAAGGAAGACAAAACATTAGTTGCATATGTGCAAGAGATCACTTACTATCTCCCATGGATGGGGCAGTGCACACTTCTGGGCTGCAAACCAAGGTTTTTGAGACTTGAATAAGCCTTTGGTGCCCCAAACCCAACCGCTGCATTGCTTTGCCTAAATCATCATGACTATAACAACTATAACAAAGAGATGTAATCCCATGGAAAACACTGGCCAGTTTCCAAGACAAATAAATAGCTATAAGCTGAGAACAGCTCAAATAGTAATTACAGACAATAGTAAGTTGTGTGGTGCATGTGAAGTAGACAGAGAGAATGGATAAAGACTCTAACGTGAAAGGAAGCAAGAAGGGACATCTTATTACCCCTTTAATACAGATGGGCTAAAGCCAGGGCACTAAAAAAAATAGTGTGCTGTCTCAAAACAAACCTCTTGTGAATCCATGGATTCTGTACACAGAACTGGCTCCTTGAGAGAAGCTGTGTCTAATCCCAGCACCAAGTCATCCTCTTCAGCTCCTGGAAGGAAGAGTACTTGAGCCTATGCTAACCAACTCGGTTTTTCACATCACCAACACAACTACTAAAGCTTTGGTCTGAATTTTTACAGCTATTCTTTACAGAAAGCTGAATTTCAGAGAATAAAATTAGTAATCACTGTTTATAATGTAAAATCCATACGGCTTTGCAACAAAAAAAGGAGTATTTCTGATGAGAAAGTGTCACTGCTACAGCAACCAACCAAGCTACATTGTATAACATTGCAAACCTAGAAATTTGTGTGTTCAACCACAGCTAAAATGCAATTAAGAACATTGTATTTCTATGATTACCATGGGAATGGCTATGACTTTTTTCTAGTGGGGAAAACCCTTGCATTAGTGGGGGATATTCTGCAGCAGTCTGACAGAAACGAGGAAAGAAGCACTCCAGACTGAAAAGCAGTGCCAGTGTTTCTCCCAGCCATCAATTGTAGCCAGTGCTCGTTGTGTGTGCAGTTACAGAAGCACCGCAGGGAGCAAAGCAGCACAGGCCTGGTTTAAATGAAAAATCGCCCACCAGCGAGGCTGGGCAGTACAATCACGCTGCTCTATTACTTCTAGACAACCTGTACCACTTCGTTTGGAGACTGAACAATGCTCTAACTGAATTAAAAACAGTTCAATGAGGCAGAAAAACATAACCTTTCGCCTCTGGAAACCTGGGTTGAAAATGGCTTCAGCCATGAAGGTAAACATTACGTGCTTTTAACTGCATGGGATGCTGCTACAAATAGGATAAAAACCACCACCCACCAAGGAAGATTCTGTTCTGATGCAATTGGAGGTGCTGAAGAGACCTTCAGAATTCAAGCTCTGCATATATGAAAAACTCAAGTGCAAACACAACAGGGAAGAGACTGATTCAAAAGGCTTATATTGGCCACTAAGTTGCTCCATGTCCTAGCTGGAAACAACTCTTGTTAGTAATCAGGACTCCACCTTCTCATCTCTCTTTCCAGTCCTTGTGTTTCAGAAATACATGATTGAGTCAGAATCCTGTTGTTACTTGTTTCTACCCTAAGTTTCCTTATCCTTCCCTCTCCCCAGTGCAGAGATGCAGCTTTAGCAGCTCCTATTTTCATTCCTTCTGCTTCATCCACTCTCCCACAAAGGTATCCCTCCATTCATAGGTACGAGGGCTTACACAACTGGCTGCCCTAAAGTAATTGCCTTCAGCAAAACACTTCCTTCTTAGAAGCACAAAAGCTACCTTGAAACATGTGTGTTGCATCTGCCACCCTCCACGATTCTGTTACTCAACCTCTCAGCCTCACTTCCCTTCTCCCCTTTATCACAGGGATCAAGAATACACCAAACATGCCTTTAAGGGTAAAAGGTGTTTTCCTTCATCCCATCTTGCCTAGCTTGATGCTCAACATACAGATGGAGATTCTTCCTCCTTTATTACACATTGGAGCATGCACAATATGCAATCCATGACAGGGCAGAGCATGGCACACAGTATTGATTCTCCCACCTGACCAAAGCAAAGGCTCCTCATTTCAGGGAACACCATTAGGAAACCTAATGAGATCTTGACAAGCAAATGGGAGCAGCTGAGCATCCTGCTTCACTTTCACTGTGGCAGACATTATGTACTAATTCAGCACTTTTCCACGCCAACAAAACACAAAACATACAGGCACCAAAAACCTGCAGTGCTTGCTGACAGATCCGAGTAACATCTCACGAAGCGAGATCTCGCCCAAGAAAGGTCCTGAACAGACTCAGTCATTGACATAGGGGAAGGAATTGGTCTTATAGGCAGCAAGACTTGTGTTTTAAAGGCGCATGTTTCCCCTCTCCTAGCTGGAGACAGGCATGCAACAGCCCTTTCAGTCACGCACACGCCTTCTTTCATAGCCTAGTTCAGAGACACCTGCCATTTACCACTGCTAGTTGCTAATGGACCAGCCCGCCAAGCTAATGTAGAAGAGATCTGTAGAACAGCACTGGAGATTTTATGTCTGAACCTGGCAGCAGAGAGGGATTAAAAATGCTTTCTGTGAAAACATATGAACACAGGATGGAAGATGGACTAAGCCCTCTGCAGTAGATTCTTGTGGTACCACTTAGCTTTCAGGACAAGGTGGTAGACGTGGGGATGTTAAGAGTGCATTAATCCTAGGCAAAAAGCCTGCAGCTTCCAAAGGGTAGATTAATTATTAAACCAGCAGCAATAAAAATATTTAGCAGCTCAGAAACATAAACCTGTATTATAGACAGATAAGAGCTCCAATAACCTTGAACTTCAATTTATAGATTCACTCCCCCTTCCCTGTAGATAGCAACAGTTGTATTTTCTAATTTGTTCTTGCAAAGGGAAATTGATGGCAATGGTGGTTTAAATTGGCTGAGAGGCACAGTGTACACAGCAGTAGCATTTTCCTCTATCTTTCTACCTTCTCTCCTGTCAGCCCCCATAAAAATAGAGTATGTTTGCTTCCCTGAGCAATAAACCAAAAGAGTGATCATGACAATGATTAAGGGCTTTTAGGTACATCTATTTTTCCTTTAAAATAATTTGGATGGCAAATACTGGGACATAAGAGATGAGGTCTGTTGGGAGTTTGAAGAGACACTCCTTAACATCCGTGCCTTTTAAAAGTCAGGTTAGTCACTAGAATAACCGAAACTCAGATATTCCGAACAGGGATGGGCATATGTGCCCTCAGGACATTGTAGTTTTGGGGTTGCTGATATGTACATGCAAAGATCACACAGTTTTTTGAGTAAAAGCGGAGCATACTCTGCATTTGAATGAAGAATTGTTGTTATCAACTGACATGAATTAAGTTTCCTCTCAGTGTATTCAACTCAACTGAACTCCAAACCACCTATTTATAGATAGGAAATGCAAAAAAGCGAAAATAATGTTTTACAGTGTTTGGCTGTGAGTCATTGAGCTGAGCAACTCCAGCTAGCAGTATTTAACATGGTTAAATCAAAAAGTTGGTAGGGAGGCTGGAATCTCAGCAATTTCTCAACAGATTAATTTACTGTATTGTCTCTTGAAGGCAGGAGTTTGAAGTCTCTGATGTGTGTATCACTATACCCTGTAAGCAGGAGAGGACAAACAATGGCCAAGCTGGCTGTCCGCCAGTTAATCATCCTGCTTTGACTCAGATTCATCTGTGAGCTGCTGTTGAAAACCAATTGCTTGTTTAATGGGGCAGAAAGATGAAATCAATTCCAATATGCATCTCTAAAGTGTCCCTCTTATGTAAAAGTGCTGCCTGAGGGAGCAAGAGACACATACATTTCCTTCTGCGTGTGCCAGTTTCACTTCCAATTTGCTATCCCTACAGGTACCAAATCCTAAAATTATGTGGAGAAAGAACCTGCAGCTGAAGGTATACCATCCCTCTTCGTTTCAAAGCTGTCTCAAGACAGACAGAACTTCTCCAGGGAGGTGACAGCCATACACCCAAGCGAGATTAGTTAACACTGACTCATCAGGTGTTTCATTAAGGAGCTGTGTCAACGAAGAAACCAAGCGCGGTGAGCAATGCTAACGCCAGCGGCACGGTGCTCTGGGGAGAAGTGGTGACTGCTGGGGTGGAGGACGTTTCAGGGACAGATCTCACTGGCACGGCTGGGAAAGTCAGCCCAGGCCAGTCTCCAAACAAGCAAAAGCCATTAAGTGGCACTGTCCGGAAATTAGGATCAATAGTAATGCAGACACACATTATGTGCTTTTGGTCAGGTGAGGAGCATTCGAACCAGATCAAAAGGGATTTGCTGACTGCAGGGCATCCCATAATCTTTTTCCGTACCAATATTTAAAGGCAATAGCACCGTTTGGGACTTTACCTTTTTTTCCTCTTCTTTTGTAAACAAGAAAACTTTCCTAAGCTAAGAAAAAATTCAATTTTACATTCCAACTTGGGAATTTGAAAACTGCATTAACAGAGAATCCAGGACTTTTGATTTTGCTGTTGTGGTTTTTTATTATGATTTTATGACAGAACATCCATACATGCACAATTTATGTGATCCTTTGCTACCATGATAAAACAGAAAACAAAAATTTATGCTACTTTAGGAAAGCGTAAGACAGAGCACGGTCTGGACCAGTGGTCAAAACACCACCTCCACTACCCGCCCACACACTCTGTGCTTTCCAGCCACATTCCATTAGTCTGTGGCTATCACACAAGGAAACGTTCCTGTGTCACACACATCTGTGTACCCACTGGCCAGGCACTGCACAGCGCACGGCTTTACACACAATTTCTGGTTGACAGCCCATTTTTTGCAGTTATATTGGAAGCAGGCATTCCCAAAAGCATGGGTATCTCCCTGTGTGTCGCTCACCACAGCTCCATGAGCAGCGCCAGGGTGCTCGAGGCAATGCAAATGACAGCGGTCATGTCACAGGCTCCAGGTTCACAGCGATGCTGCCTGGTGCCACCGAAAGGAATTTCTGTCACTTGAGACAAGCCTAGGAGATCATGCACATACACAAAAGTCTCCTCTTATGTCACATGCAACACATTGACATTACAAAAAGAACCAAGCACTCAAGCATTCCAGAATTAAAAAGATTGTGTTATCTGCTTGTTAATTGACCGCCTGATCTCATATCAATTTTATCATCACATGAATAACTAAGTTTGCACTGTGCTTTTTCACCACACTATCTTCCTTATCTGTGGGATAAGGTATATCAAAAGACTAAATGTTTCCAACTCCCCAAAAAGGATAAAATAGAAATGAAGAAAACACACATGCCAGCACTTGGGAATTTGTTTCAATAAATTCCAGCAGCGTGCAGGACACCAGGAGTAAAGTCTGCAGATTTGGGGAGCAACTGCCTCTCCCACCAAACATCCATGCTGCACACAAGTATCACCAAATCACACAATATGGTGGGTTGGAAGGGACCCACAAGGATCGAGCCCAACTCGGCCCTGTAGGGGACATCCCTCAGTCACACCACATGCCAGTTTCAGGCCATTCTGGATTGCAGTGTTTTATGAAAGCCTCTCTGGTCACTAAGAACTTGATGAAGAGGAAGAGATACAAAGGAATTGCATGGGAGACTATGCCAACAATAGATTATACATGCTGTCTGTGTGGGATGCGGAGTTTCTATCCCATGAGAAATTTTAATGTTTTGACATCTGCTTTCACCTAATCTGTCCTCATTGCTTAAGGATTCCCATGATACAACAGACTAGTTTAGCAAGGAAAGAATCTGCAATGAAAACGTGATCCAGGAATCCAGACATGAGGAATAAAACACATATAGCATTTGAAAGTAACACGTTGCATTTGAAAGTAACACATTATCTCCAGAGACCACAGTTATTAAATGCAACCTAGGACAAAACATCATGGTTTTCCTAGCACAGGGAAATGCCAGAGAAGCCAAATATTTTCTGTAGAAAGATTCCATCACAATACAGTATAATTGTCAAAGAAATGTGTGTATATGTGTATATATACACACACACATGCATATATATTTATTTTTACTTCCATGTATTTATTTTAGGCAATCTTCCCCGCCTCTAAGACACATCCACCCATGTGCAATACTTTCCTTTCAGTGCTTCATCATGTGCCTTTGACCCGTTTGCTCCCATTCACTCACTCATTTATCTTTGCTAGGTCTGCTGCTAGTACTCCAGAGTTCCAAATGAAAAAAGACCACACTTTGTCACTATAAACAGTTAAGTGAGGGTTTCTTCCTCTCCCTTCTTTCCCTGGGAGGGTGGCCAGCTCAGCTGGAGTCTATGCATGCCCCATTCCTCACTCATCATTTTTTAACTTCCTTCAGTGGGGTTCAAAGACTGTAGCCATGTCAGACAAGGTTGTGTGATGCCATTAGAAAATTTTACACTTCAAGAATTCAATTTTCCTCACAGAATGATGCTCTGATTTTTTCACTTTTGATTGTGCTCCACCTGAAATGTACTCTGCAGTACACAACAAACTCATCTAAGTATAGTTCATCCTGAATGCACAGAGACATTGTGGTACAAGAAGGAAAGAGCACGTTACTGGTTATGGTTCCCTTATCTGCACCAATTCTACTGCTGTTGCAAGCACACAATAATCCTAGGGTGGATCTGTCAAAAAACAGCAGAGGAACTGACAGTGGTGCTACTAATATTTCAAGAAGTACCTTTGATTTATTTTGTTTAAGCCACATCACCTTGCGCAGTTGATTTTGAGTTCAGTTACAAAACCAACCAAATTGGCAAAATTCAGGAGGTGGTAACACGTGGCAGAAAATTCTCACACTGGCAGTGTTTTCTGAGAGCTGTAATGTATTGCCACACCTTTGCTCGGTTTTCAGATTTAGCTTCAGGAGATAACTCTGGTCAGGATGCAGTTTGTCACCCCCTCACTAAATTCTCACCTCCCCTCTCATTAACCTCCAAAATTTGCATCTGTTTGCTCCCTAACTGGATATTTCAACAAAAGAGTAGAAAATCGGCTCAGCAAAGTGAGTTTTTTGTTAATTTGTTGGGTGGATTATGTGTCTGAATAAAGCCAGCAGAGAGGAAGCAGATGCAGAGAGGGATGCAGGTGAGCAGGGCTGCTCCTCCCTGCATCAGAAGCTGCTGGGATTCCCCCAGGGTTCACCTCGGGAGTTAAGGAGCAGTTACAGGAATGCAAACACAGTTCTCCTACGTGGTGACCACACTAGCAGGAACACTATATCCAATAATTACTGAACGTCAGTATCTTGGTAGGATCACAGCTGCAGCGCAGTTCCCATGCAGTAAGACTTTTCCTTGAAGACCTTCAGGGAAACACCAGTACTCTGAGGAATGGGCAAATGGCCACATAGGCAGCAGCTCTGCTGGCCCTCAGACCCACACCACACTGACAGCACCTCTCTTGACAGGTATCTGCACTGGGGTAGAATTAGATGGTTTCAGCAGCACCCTTGCTGCTGCCAACTCTCCAGGTACAGACAACATGGAATGGCTTTGCCAACCACATCCTATTCCTGATTCACCAGTTTGCAGAACAAACAGGAAATGAAAGTTCCAACAATTTGTATGTTTAGGTTCCTCAAATGTGTAATAATTTTACACTTATGGTTAAGTGAAATTAAACCTAATGAATTTTACACTGAATGCCTGTCTTGAAATTGTCTCAAGGTTTACATTCCAAAAGTATAATTTCATACCAATTACACATTGTACAAGTGTAACTGCCATGCAGTATAAAAAAAATCTACTTAAAGATTGTTTGCTTTGGCATTTAGCTTTCTTGCAGTAGTAGCTTTAATTTAAGTCACTAAAATTCTATTTGAAATTAGAATTGTGCATAACATTTTGCAGACCAGAATTCCAATTCTGAATCATCAGGAAAAACCTGTTTTCACATAAATCTTAGTGAACACGCCTAGTATATTATAACAAGTGTTGCAGTGCACCTTTCTCATAGATTCCTTCTCCAAAGAATAAGCACTATTTCATTCCAGGGTTGAGAAAGTGAAACTCACTCTTTTCAGTATTGCCATTAGTAACAAAACAAACAGGAGACCCAGCTGAAGCCTAAGCACATAAATCCAGAAACTTCCTTTTGTATTTCCTATTTTACACTGTACACTTTAAAATAGAAATGGACATGCTGTAGTCAGACATTCTCAGGCAGCCACCTAATTAGCAATCAAAAATTAATTCAGAAAGCAGAAATAATAAATTAAAAAACAAACAAAACAAAACAAAATCCCCAAACCACAAAACCAAGACCAAACCAACCAAACCAACCCAAAAGAATCCATGCACTGTGACAATCCCAAAGGCTTTAAGAATTTTGTGAGTAAAAGACTGAGGTTATAGGAGCTTGTCAGACAATTCAGCACAGAGAACATCTTTCAGCATCTTTGCCCTAGACACAAACACCATCTTCTTTGCCCTTCACTTCAAGACATAATCTTTTCTTATCCCAAAGCCAAAAAATAAAATTTAATCTCATTGAAAGGTAAAATTAACTGTGTAAAACTGATGGGACAGCAACAAAATAACCTTTTCAAAACAACTCTTTCCAGTACTGAAATATCAGATTGATGGTCTACATTTCTGCTCTTCAAGGTTAGAACTGCCAAGCTCATGTTTTGGTCTGAGTCACAGATTTTTTTTTGTCATCGGCAGACTGAAGGGTTTTATTTTTTCACCAATTTGGATATTGCTAAGAAAAGCCAGCCAGAAAAGTGGAAATCTCGTGACCAGGACCTGATCATATTTGGTTCTCCAACTGAGCTTCAGAAATTTTCAATAAATCCAGAGCCAGGCTTCTCACTCTGAAAGCTTAAATAAACAAAGTTAAAACCATACAGATCTCTGTAAATTATTTTTAAGAATTGCTTTTCTCTGCTGCGAGTTTATCTGCTCTTCTCGAAGTTATTCGGGCCTAAAAAGGTGGAAGGACTTCCATCTGCTACTACTTCAAAGACAGCTGTCCTGAAAGGAAGCATCAACCTGTCCAAGACATATGTTTCTCAACGTATTAGACCTGCTGTCTCTGCCAAGATGCAATTAAGCACTGTCTAATCTTTAAAAAGCCTGCAAGAAGTAAGTTTTAAATCCCACATTCAAGAATGACCCACATGGAATAAAGTCAAGCTTCATCACGACTTGCAACAGCCTAATCTGTTTACACCAAGCGAATTTCCTGACCCAAGGTTGCTGCAGCAAGCTTGCAAGAATTGATTGATTTGCACTACAAGCAAGCCACAAGGGCTCTTAACTGCTTCTACAGCAGGGCATTATGGCAAGGCAAACTTACATCATGGCCCTTGCAGTCCCTCCTCTCTCCTTGACTCCCCAGGTACCTGCTCCTTCTCTCCACCTTTGTCTGCCTATGCTTATTCAGCCCTGCAGTGAGCTTTTGTGAGGGCAAAGACCAGGGGAAAACTGACTTAAAACCAAACAAAAACCCAAAATCAACAGTTTTCTGCTTGTTTACACTGCTGAATCAGTAGACTATAGGGTCAGCAGTAGGTCAGAGCACCAGCCAGGGCAGGATGGGCATACCCAGAACAGGCAGAGCCAGGTCAGCTTAGGCTGTCCCTGAGCTGCTGTCAGATTCTCCTGCAGGGCAAAAGCTGCAGCCAGCTCCCCTGGAGTCATTTTGAGATTTTAACTGCTCCCAGAACCAGGGCAGAAAGGATCAAACTCATAAATAAAAGGCCTTATCCTGTTTGGACAAGCAGGTGGGTTTTTTCTCCCAGAAGCCTGCTCCAGTGAGGCATTCCACCTGCACAGCACTGCCGGGGGCAGAGCCACACCACAGCTGCTGGCTGGCAGCCAAGTGGCACTGGGCAAGCAGGACATGCTTCTGTGGCCTGAAGGAGGGACAGAGATTGTGTATCCTTGTCAGAAGTCAACCCCGAAGCTGTCCTGGCAGGAAAAAGCACTGGTGTGCACAATGCAAGTCCCACCAGGTACAAAAAACCTCCCAGCCAAGATCCCAGCAAAGGACAGCACCGAGGCAGCAGTGCTACTCACATTCACACATGCTAACATGACATGCTGCCAGCTTTAGCCATCTTTTCGTTTCCAAAACAACTAGGACACAAAATCTTTAATTGCTGCTATTATTCTTCATTGGATAGGAGCAGATTTCTTATTTTAGAAAAATATCTGTCACATTGTCTTTTATCACAGCATGAGAGAAGAGTCAGCTGTGGTACATACTGCATATTCTGGTTTTTTATTTTCCCTCTTTGGGTCATGCATTGGCTATTCTTTTCTCTGCTTTGGCACATGTTACTAACCCTAGACCCACATGAAACACTTATTCGCAGGGAAAGACCACCATTAAAGAAAAGGTCAGGAAGGGAGGAAAAGAACCTGCATGAATGCTTTTTTACTGAAATACAACACTCAGTCAAAAAGGATGAAGTCCATCTCCTGAAAAAGTCAAATCCATCAGGTTAAACATTTGCAAGATGCAGACTGGATTTTGCATATTTTCTTCCAGACCTAGCGCAGACATGAAAGGAAAAAAAAAAAGCAGAATGGGACAACACTTCAGGCTGATTCACAATTCTAAACTCACACATGACCCATGGAAAGACTTATATGAGTACAGTCAAGGTTGATATAATCAAAGCTTCTCCTGCTCAAATTCCAAAGCACTGGAGTGCACTAATTGGGTTTCTCTGTTGTACAGATACAAGAGAAACAATTTTTTTCCAACAGATGACAAACCCTGACGGTTTTATTTATTTATTTAGCTTTCAAAGCAGAGTCATTTTTAATGGATCTATAATTCAAAACCTCTTTAATTAATTTTCCTCAAGCTTCCTAGAAAGACAGATTTGGCTTTCTGCATTGAAAAACAAGTCAGTCAAGTTCTAGGCAAAAAAAACCCCAACCAAACATTTCAATGTCAAAGCTATAAATGAAACAAAAATGAGATGTTATTAGGAACACTGGTTGCAATTTCACCACATAAGCTACTTCTAGCATTACACAGTCTTTAGGTTGCTCTTATTTTTCCTTCCTGCCTTCAATCCATTTTTGTTTGCTTTAACAATAATTTAAAAAAAACCCACAGAAATTCTTCCCTTATATTGCTTTTTGCCTCACCACATTATTGATTCTGTTTCCTGTGCTTTTTTGTTATTTTTCTTTCTTTTGACTCTGTTAATTGAGTGCTCCATATCCAGGAGACAGTTACAGTGCCTACAAGTACAGGACTGAAATCTGAGTGGAAGTAAGAGTGGAACTGGAAAAAGTCCCTGAAGAGCTTGACAGGCTGACACTTTGTTCCTTCTGGACAGCAGTTTCACATCAAGCAGAAAACTCTAGGGATCCATTTATTTATTTATTTTGGACAACAACCCTGGTGCTTAAATAGCCATTGAACTCAGTGCTTCTTAGAGAAAATGCCCTCCTCATTTCTCCAGGGAATTAATCTCAAGTGTCTGCATAACAGTAACATAAAGTAACCTACCTATGTCTTAGTACCAGGGCACACAGCTTCTCCAGTCCGCATTTTTAACAAAATCACAATTAGAGTGCACAGTGCTCCAGCAGAGCTTGCCCTCCTCCACTGCACCGCGGCGCTCCTCAGGTCCTGGTCCAGCCGAGGCATGCGCAAACACCGTGCTCCCCTGCTGCTTCTGCCAGAGATTGTTCTCCTCAGAGAGTAAACAACAGCAGAATGAAATGTATGTCCTGTGCCTAGTACACTGATTATGCGAGCTAAGCCACTGACGGAGATGTATTTGCACTTAAATGCCTGAGTGCAAGGGAGAGGGCCGAGGCATCGCTCTACAAGAGGGTGGTCTCTGCCATGGGAATAGGGCAGAAAGATGGAAGGAGAAGCCAGAAGAATTGTTAGCCTGCCAAGAATTCCTCCAGAATTCTAACAAGCCAGTTAGAGAGAAATGCTGGGACATCCAGGAGATGAGGACATCACCCAGAGAGGTGCAAGAACACGGATACAGAATTTCTGATGCAAGTACTGCACCATGCTTTCTTCCACAGTTCAGCACAGGCACTTCATCAAGGGACAGCTGTACTTCCAAGGCACTGAACCTTCTTCAAATACCCTTTTTCTCTAGAATACTATTGGGGCTTTTTTACCAGGCCTAAATTCAAGAACTGTTGAAAGAACACTAGAAAGATTCCTTACTGGATGTATAGGTGACTAAAGCAGATCTACGGCTTATATATCCAAAACTGAAGTAGTGCTTGCCAAGATTTGCACATCATTCATTAGACTTCAGTAAACTGATTTCTCCTCTCACAATTCATACCATAACCAGAATTCAAAGAATGTGAACAAACAAGTTTCCAAGATATTAGCAAGCACTTAGGTCTCACCTTATCTCTAAAAACTACGTAAATGTCTGTACAAGTCATTTAAGAAGGGACCAGATGTTCTCAAAAGACAAAAACATAGCTCATACTTTTAGGTCCATCAGTAACTGCAGCATATAACTTATGAACAAATTCGTACACAACGCAACATCAAGGAGTTTTCTTTAAAAAAGAAGAAAATGAATGATATGAGCACTGGTATAGCATGTATGATTAAATTCTGTACACTGTCAGCAAATAAAATGAAGAATTAAAACGAAAGTGAACTTTTAATGGTATCTGACTAAATAATATGCACTTGCAGAATTACTGAAATGAGCACTGCCTGCAAATTTCATGCTTTGAATGAAATTTAATTAACTTGAACTAGCAAAAATCCCACAGGGTTATATTATTTGTAAGTGAGAAAATAGGAGTCATGTCTGCGTGACTTGGGATGGGAATTTGGCTAGCCTTGTTTAATTATGGTTCTTCTTGAAAGGTACATAAATATTTATGTGAATTTGTGCACTGACATTTGTTGCTGGACTTGAACATTCAAAGTCACTACAGATAACTTCCAAATGCACCTTCTACATACACATGGCTTTTCCTCTATGCACATCCTGTTGCTCTAACTTGGCTTGTTTTCCTGAGAAGGTAACCTGTAGGGATAGGCAGGAAAGGGAAGTAAAGCATTATTCATTCCTAGGTGATTTATGAACCTATACATCCTTCCTTCTGCAGCAGAAAGTCAGCACACACGCACACAAAAATGCATGTATGTCTGTGCCCTCACTGGAAGAAGCATCTGGAGAAAAAACAAATCCAGCCCTGACTGCTGTCTGTCTTAAGTGCAACTCCTGAGAATGTCACTGCTCGTCTCATTTCCAACACTAGCCCATCCTGTTTTCAAGTGCTGCCAAGTGCTGGGACACAGATGAGGAACAGAGCAGCTAAAACTCAGTAAGCCAACAGTCTCAGCACAATAGGCTTTGTATGTAAAACTTCTCTCTGATAATCTCTGTAAAAAATCTAGCTTCCTACTAGGAAAAATTAAGAAGATTTAAAGAATCAGGGTCACTTGGACACAGCCTCCACAGATGCATGCACATGTGTTATGGGAAGCTTTTGCTACCAGCCACCCTACTCAACACAGAACACTAGCTTGGATCCATGTAGCAAGAAAAAGCCATTTAGCAGCTGTCTTACAGCAACAGGGGAAAAAAACCCAACAAACCAGCAGAGGGAACAGACACTACAATTTATTCTTACAGTGAGGCTATAATACCACTTCTGCTGAGTCAAAGAGTTGCAAGTGAAAGACAACTTTTGGATTTAACTATCCATTTTAAATGTTCCCTTATAGTCTACAGTCATTGGTTGTATGAGCTGAGACAATGCAAAGGAATTTGGAAGAGGAAGAGAAAAGCCCCTCTCATTTCCTTTCAGTGGCAGCAAGCTTTTAGCTGTGCAACAGACTTATGTATCTATTTGACATTGCTCAGATTAAAAAAACACCAATTAAAAAAATACCTAAAAGTGTAATTACAGTTCTGGACAGTTACAAGTAAGAAGGTAAGACAGAAAGTATGATTTTGCAGACTGAGCATACCCAGACTCTTGGAGCTGGTCTGGAACAATTAAAAGACAGACACTTTAAATGTTAAAAATGCAAGCTGTGTTCTGAGCTGGGGAAATTGCAAGTGTACTCTAATCTCATCTGATTGTCATCATCACAAGTGTAACAACTGCAGTGTTCCATCTTAATTGCATTCACAATTGACCAGTCATACAAAAAGTACCTCAAATAAAATTAATTCCTTGAGCTTTTTGTCACACTGACAACACACAAGATTTTCAGCAACTGAAATGGAAAAATTGATTTAAATTATATTCTGCTGCAATATCTGCATCAAACAAACATCTTTTAACCTTCCAAGGAACTTTAGAAAGAGCCTACTTTTATTCTCCTTTGGCATACTTGAAGACTTGGTATAAATTAATTTCAAATGGGCTGCCTTCAATGGTATAGTTTTTCCAGGATTCAGGACAATATGTTAGCAATGCTTCAAGGGCATCTCTGCTCCAGAAGACAGTGTGTAGGGGTTAAAATAAGGGTGAAGGTCCATGCCCTAACGGCAGACACTGTATCCCTTGAAGGGCCTAAACCCACTCTGACCATCAGAAAAGGGAAGGAAATTCAGAGGAAGTACTGAAGAGTACAGTAAAAACTGTAAAAAAGAGGCAGATTATATGAGTTGTGATTTGTCTGTAGTGAGGGAAGTAACGTAGAACAAGGAAGATTTATACTTATAAGGAGAGTACTGTAATTCCAATAACCTTTTCCATTCTTGCATAAATTGAGCCCCCAGGCACTTGATAAAAGGCATGCACAGCACTTTTTTTGAGCAGCTGGAGAGCTCCTACTGCATACTATTTTTTTAACTGTTCTCCCACAAAGCTATCCAAAATTGTAGCAGTGCTGTTTCCAGAAAATCACATCCCAGCTCAATGATAGAACAGCCTGTGGCTGCTATATAAACAAAGCAGTTCCGTATCATTTAACAGTTAATGGTCACTTTAAGGTGAGCCAGTTGAGATTGTTAGTTCAGTGGATCCCCCCGTGATCACTCCTACCAGATCTGCATCAAGTGACTCAGACAAAGGAAGGCTGGTTATATAAACAGAAGGTAGGTGGCTTAACAACCTTGATCTTATCACAGACCTGTCAGTGGAGAGAACTGCACGTTACTGCAGAGCTAACTCACATGTCAATGCACTGGAAAGGAATCAGATGTTTTCCACATCCTCCGATTTGGGAGTGCTTTGCAGGGCTTTTTTATTGAGCCTGTTCAGATTACACAGAAAAGCTTCAGAGCCTGCGGTTTCCAGCTTGTTACTGAAGAGTCAGGAGAGGAAAACTGAGAATGAAATCAACTATAAACTTGGAATGCTCCAGGATTTCAGAGCCTACACACTTTTGAAAAATAAAGGAGGAAAAAAAACAAAGAAAAGAAAAAGATAAATCTCAGCATTTCTATTAACACCTGACTGGAAGAAAAATTACTTAACAAATCTGACATCACTACAGCCCAACACTCAGAGGTGCTCCATTTTGGCATTTGCTCATTCTCTAGTCAAAAGCAAACTTTCTAGCACGCTGCTCTAGCTTTCCAGGATACAAGTTAAAAAAATAAAATCTTAAGAAGCCACATTTAGCCTCTCAGATCACTGCCTCTGTAATTTACAGGTGTAACAGGTTAGACTGACCTAGCTATAAATGAGAAAGATACATCACAGCTGGATATCCTAAATGGTCTGAAAGCCTTTGCCAAGCTTCCACAGGCTTTTGAAACACAACCTATGATTTTCAACAGCGTTTCTACCTTTTTTCTCCCAACAGTGAAAGAGAAGCAACATGCCCACTCATTCTGCTACTCTGCATCAGAGGGACACCCCTGCTTCCTTGCTCCAACCTGAGATCTCATCTTCTTTCCAGCACAGCTATTTCCAGAGCTTATTTACCAGTTCATTCAAGTCTAGACTTTCTAATTTTGTAGCATAATCTGTAGCTCAGTCACCCATGAAACTGCCTGCAATTGTGTGCAAATCCACACCACGGCTTGTGCTGCCTGAGCTCAGGTACAGTCATTAACGACAGCATAAAGCACTTTAGTGGGAAGCTCTTTAAACCTGCCAGGACCATTTGCCAGAAAAATACCTCTTACCTTCCTCTCCTTCCTCTTAAATAGTTTAATTAATACCAAAGTCCTAGCTTCTGCTTCAGAAAGTGACAAAAGCAGGGATCCTGACAGGGAAAGAGATAAAGCACAGGACATGAACAGCTGGAAGGGAAGGCTTGCTTCCCTTCATTCATGTACTGCCCCTGCCCAGTGTCAGCCCACACTCCCAACTCTATTCCCCAGGCTCAGGCACCACAAGAGACACTGTGCCCAGCAGATCTCCCAAAGGAAGTGGGGACAAAATCAGAGGGCACATCCCACTGACAACAGCACACTTGGTTGTCTCCGGAGGGAAGGTGAGTGGCTTGCCTGGCAGAGGGCTCAGGCAGATGCTGGCACCAGCCTGACTTGGGCAGCAGCATGTGAAAGGAGAGGGAGTGAAGGGGGAACTCCTGCCCTCAGCCATGAGAGCTCTGGTGTCAGCTGATGGCAGTGAGCCCTAAGGAAGGGAGCTGTGCTGAGTCAGCTGCAGCATCTGCCCTTCTCCACAACCACCCAGGAAAAAGCTGCTCTGTGGTCAGGGCCAAGGCAATGACCCAGTGAAAGGAAAGTGACCCGGATGCAACACCCTCCCCACCCTCAAAGTAGTCAGATTTGCTTTCTCCCATGACTTCCACATTTGCTGACTGTACTTGGTCCCACATGAGTTGCAAACAGCAAGCAGAGCTATCTGCAGTAAGACTGGCACACCTCATCTGCTGCAAATCCACAGACTCCAGCGGAGGCATTACTCAGGCACCCATGACCCTGCTCAGGGCTCCCACACCTCTTCCTCTCCCCTCTCAGCCTGTCCAAAGGAGAATCCCTCTCAGGGCCATCTCAGGGCTTTCCACCCCAATGGGTAAAACTCAAACCTCCTGTCCTTCGGCTGGGCAGCGGGCTGTGGCACTGTGCATCCATCCATGCTGAGCTAGCACATGCAGAATGCCCATCCTTCCACTCTGGATGTGCAACGAATTCAAACAAAAGGCATTCTGAGAAAAAAACCAGATTTTCCCCTGCCTTCCCTTGACCTGTCTTCCTTCAACCCCCCAGCCTACACTGTCTTCTACATTTAGCTGCAGGGCAGGCCATACATTCCCTCTCAACTACCGTGGCCAGAGTGCTGCTTAGCACCCCTTCACCATTTCTCTCTCCAGGAGATTTCGCCACTGATCCCAGCACCCTCCTCCAACAAGAGGTGGCCCATTACTGCAGAAGTTTGGTCAGCAAAGACAGTAGAGGACCCACCCAACGTACCACAATGGGCAGCTCCCGCTCTGTGCCTCACACTACTGCTGGGTGTAGCATACTGGGAGCCACTGTACTCTTCCTGGAAAAGCTTCCTGAGGATTCTTGTTGGTCCCTCGTCATAGAAGATGTGGGCTAACTGCTCAGAAGCACAGGAACCCCCTGAAGACCGGTTGGAAAACCTGTTTCCAGGCAGGAAAACACTTCTGGAAGACAGTAGAGGCTCCTCCTGTTCCACATCAGCAGGAAAGAAAAGCCTTTTAAAGCTGTATGTGTTTGCTCGGTGGAACAGGATTTGCTGCCTTTCATTCTCCTAGATGATGCAAGAACCCACAGCAGCCAGGAGGGGAAAGCCCTGGGCTCATTTCTCCTCTGCTTCCCTCCCTCACAGCAAGCACCATCACCTACCTGCACAAAGCCTGTCTCTTCCTGCAGCTTCACTAAAAATTTCACCTGAAACACCTCTTCCAACAAAACCACAGCAGCTGCAGGAAAAATTTTCAATTTAACGAATCAACATCCCAAGGTGGTTCCTTCAGATAAGCCCTGAGCAGCTCCAGGCAAGAGGCTGTACTTGGAGGCCACAAGAAGTGAGCTCACCACAGCACTGAGGAAAGCCCGCAGAGGAGCACAGGCAGCTTCTTGCTGTCCCCCCACAGAAGGCAGGGCTCATCCCTGGAGCACTCTGCACCCCAGGGCAGACAGCTTGGAAAGCAGCACTAGGCTACGAAGAAGAGTGTGGTTTGAATGGTGAAGGCAACTCAACCTTGGCAGCTCTGTGTTTTAAAGACAGCACTTTGGTGCTCTTCCCACTCCCAAAGCATCCTGAACACTTATTTACAATTTTCCTCAGGCAAGCCATAAATCCAAGCACAACTAGCAAGCTCAATGCAGTGTAAAAGGATCCCAGAGGCAGACTAATTACCTTTGCAGGCTATGCAAGCCTATGAAGCTTTCTTCTTCACAGTAGCTTTGGAAACTTTGGCTAATGGCTGCAACTAACAGGTCAAAGTTTCCACTTTCCATTGTTCTGTTCAGGGCAGCCAGCTGGGAATTCAGGGGCAACAAACCTCCAAGGGAAGAAATCAAGGCCATTTAGGGAAAGGGAAGAGGGGCTATGAATCATAAGAATGCTCCACACACTTTTCTGAATCCATCAGAAAAGATAGTAAATAAATACTGAGAGGAAGCCTAACAGATTATGAGGACTAAAATAAAAACCACTAAAATAAAAACAGAAAACCCTACTACTCCCATTCTCTTGACACTTTAGGGATTACTTCTCTCTGAGTACTCTACACCAAGATGACAACTTTTGTTTAAATTAAAGTATTTAATACAGTAAAACCCCACTCTCCTCATCTCTTGAGACAGAAGGTCAGAAGATTTATCAGAGGAGCAGGTGCTGCATCTTTCACATTTTCTCACCTCCACATAAGTGTGCTGATGTTCAGCCTGCAGCTAATTTCGCACGGATCTCTCCTAACACCTACTAGCTCTGTTTAGGCATTATCTATCAAGAGAGCAGTGGTTATAGCAAATACCTGAATTTTAGATGGGGTGGGGATAAAATATCAGACTCAAATCATTGCTCTGAACCAAGTAGTGCATGAAGCAACCAGAAGATGCCATTTTCTGAACGAAAGCCTGCGCTGACAAGCTATTGTCTGGTCTAAAGCAACACACACACTCTTTCACTCGAGTCATAAAAAGGCCCATAGTGGAACTTTTACTTAGTTGGCATTTCTCCATGAAAATAATCAGCTGCAATCTGAGAAAAGTTACCCACATCCCTCCCCGCCCCCCATCATCTAAGAAAAACTAACATGCTGGACTGTGAAAAATCCTGACAAGCCTATTACCCAGCTGAACATCACACTGGTAATGGCTGAAGCCCCCTTCCATGGGAACCAGACAAGTTAAATTACTTCCCAATAAAAGTGTAATGTCTTTAGTGGTAGTTTCATTTTTTGGTGAAAAATTCTCACTAGAGATTACATGAACAAAGGCAAGAGAATTAAAAAATTATGTATCTTGGGTGCCATATCAGGTATAACAATGAAGTGC
The DNA here is from genome assembly GCA_013397175.1 of Platysteira castanea. Classification (NCBI taxonomy): domain Eukaryota; kingdom Metazoa; phylum Chordata; class Aves; order Passeriformes; genus Platysteira; species Platysteira castanea. The sequence continues at coordinate 1,397,584 of VYXC01006694.1, read as the reverse complement.
AATACAGAACAAACTCTTGTCTGTTGCAGTCAGGCCTCTTCCCGCTGGCACAGACCAAAAATAAAACAAAAACAGTGGAACTTAATACTACAAAATACTCCGTGCAAAGTAGGGATACTGTGCTAAATCTTGATGGGTTAGATACTATCCACAATAGCAAGTAAATAAAATTTTATGAAGATCTGTACAGCAACTTCCAGGATATAATTAGATAATACTTTTCCAGAGCCATAATAAAGAGGAGGAAGTTTTGTGTTTTCTTTGGATGGTGGGGTGCTACCTGTTAATTCCAAACAGCCAAGGAAGCAGAAGATGATCTCTGGAACACATCCATTGGTCACAGATTAGGCTGGTGGCATCGTGGATGTACTCTCCAGAGGCAAGGCCTCCAGAGGGGGTTTTCAAGTGTTCTGGCTATGAGTTTACTAGTCACCCCAGATGGGAGTATGTAGGTATTTCTTACATTCTTTCCCTTAAGTTTCTCTCAGAGATTTTCCCCCCTCACGAAACAAACAAAACCAAAAACAACAACTAAACAAAAACCCAAAAATACCCAACCAAAAAAATAGAAAGAGTTGATAAAAGGACTTCACAACATATTTTTGCCGTAACTTTACAATCTTGAGGCAGGGACACAGGATATTTCTGCAAGTAATAGAGGAAGTTCTGGAAAAGTGCCAGAGTACAAACTGCTAGAGGCAGCCAAAGTGCTAAGTCTCCCACTGAGCTCAATATTGCAGGGCGAAATCTACTCCCATTACGCATTATGGCTATGACACAGGTAACTTCTAGGTTTAAAAAAACAACAGGCAAACACAAACCACCTTATAACTCTTAAAATGAGCTCTGAGACACCTTCATAGACTGCTTTGTAGCAGCATAAAGAGCTGTGAAATCCTCCTTACCAAAATTCAGGCTAAAGCTTTTGTAATCAATTTGATTCTGGTTTGATCTGTTTGAACAAAAGCGGGAAGCCAGAGAACAGCAAACCCCATACTCGATAAAAACACATTTGTATGGGCGATGAAGGAATACTCACGCAGTGCGTACAGGGAGAGGACTATTCCAGCCAGGCAAAATCCCTCGAAAAACCTGAGTGTGCTGAACATGGTCACATTCACTGAGAGTGCCACAGTCAGTCCAAATATCAAAATGAATATGACAGAGAAGAGCAGTACAGGCCGTCGACCAACCCTAAAAATAAGGAAATATGGAGAAACAGTGTTAAAAGCCAGAATGGACACAACTCTGGATCATTAAAACTGGCAAAGAGGGGAACAAGTCAGGCAATCTCTTCCAAATATTGCCACCCATTTTTAATGCTTATTCCATTCTTCTCCTTTTTTTTCTTACTAAACCCCAGATTTCTCTGCCAGCTTTGCATTGACAAGTTCATTTCAGAAGGGATTAAGCAGAGACAGCACATTGTATTAGTGCTTGATTTAACCAGCATTTTTAAAACAACGAAGATAAACAAGGAAGCATCTAGGAACTACTGTAAGGCTGTAAATAAGTCCCTTGGAGATGAAAATCAACTTCTTCAGACCTTTCTGTAGTAGCACAGGAGGATATATGGTATTATATGCTGTATGGCATAATATGTTATTAGCTGCAGAGGTTTGCTCTTCCCAAGAGACGTGTGTTTTTCAGTGTCATCTACAAGAGCAGCCAGCTCAAAAAACTACTTTTCTTGGTCTCATTTGTTGAGGAGAAGCTTAAAAAACATGGACTGAGCACAAAACAGGGCTCATGTCACTTCACTGAGCCTTAGGGAGCAGATAATAACACTCACAGGAAAATTGTGAGCTCCAAGTCCCTCCACCTTGTATCCCCATACCAGTTGGAGAGACCCACAAAACCAGCCTGATTGGAGAGTAGGGTGAAGAATAAATCAAAAATCAATACAGGCAACAGGGGCAGAGGATTTACAGCCCTCCTTTGCTGCTGCAATCTGTAGTTGCATGTATTGGTACAGTGCTGATGAGGAGGAAGAGTTATGCTACCACTGCATGTGAGGGCAGCTGCTACAGAGTTTGGCTCTTTCCAGTCCAAGGAACATGAGATTTTTACACCTCTTATTCATACGTTTAGTGTTTCTAATTCCCCTTTCTCTCCCCTCTTTCTGTGCAAGGAGAAAGATATGAAGCACCAGAGCACATGGTTATTTCTAAGCAAGAATCGGATCATTATGTGGAGATTTCCAAAATTTTTCAACTTGTCAACTCCCACAAGTTTTCCAGTGGAACTGAGGATCCCTTTTAGTCAGCTCCATATGCCATTTTCACAAAGAATACATGAACTTGCTTTTTGTAGGCAGCTTTCACAGACCCATTCAAAGCAGATTGTCAGCTGCAAGCCAGCCATCAGGTTGAATGTCAGCACAATAAAGAGAATTTAAACCTCACAACTTAGTCCAGTTTCACATGCTGTAGCATTTCTATTCAATTATTTCAGCAGATTGTCACCAGCAGTTATAAAATACATTACATATATGCATTCACAATTAGAACTTTGGATTTTGCAGTACTTAAAATAAAATAGGGAGTGAAGGGCTGAAAAAGAGACATCATTATAATTTTTTGCATTTTTGGGAACTGGAAGAGTGCACCAGCCATCATTCAGGCTTTTTCAAAGTCATACCTAAGAAAGTATTGTCATGGCTGCTTGCATGAAAACAGGTTTATTACTGTTTTCAGCTCTAGTATCACCTATGGGGCCCCTCAAAGACTTAACCTGTTGGCATTAGCCATTCAAAGCTTTTAAAACAGAATCAACATGCAAGCTGAAGAAAGCAAGGTCAAAGCAGGCTGCTGTCCTTCAGGGTACACACACAGCCCACTGGAAGATGAGCTGCAGCGGAGCTGAGGGTGGGAACAAAAGATCACTGACTCTGTGATGCACAACAGGCTGGGGACACGCTGGACACTGGACACTGCTGTGTGTGCTTCAGATTTTGTATTTACAGAACACAAAGCACTTGGGCAGGGAGGGAAAGTACCTCATGTAAAACCTTGAATACAGGGGAAAAAAAAACCCCATGAACTTTGTGTTATCAGCTGTCTGCACAGACTTTTGCAGCCCAATTTTTGTTATGCCAAGCTGTAATTCATACCAATTAGTATTTGTGGAAGTGTTTTGCAGATGAAAGGCATTATGCAAACACTCAGAATTAGGAACTTAATTCTCATCACAAGCCTGACCTGCCATTCCCTGATGTTGATTGAAAAAGACCTCATGCTTAGCATACTTCAGTTCCCTTTCTCCCCTCCTCCCCTCGCTCTGTATTCAAGGTTATCCTTCGTTAGGACACAGAATTTCTTCTACCATTATACAAATTACGCAAATGAATGGTTGCTGCTAATGAAAAAAATCAGAAAATCCAAGAGCCTCCTGAGTCTGTAAAAACCAACTGAGGCCAGATAAGCCCTCTGGTAAGATGCATTTCCTCACAAACACAAAACTAGGCATCCTCACCAAGGCATGCAGCACACTTCTCAAAAAACAAAGCTCCAGGGCAGCTATCAGCCATATATTTGGTGATCCAGCAGTGTTTTGACAGGATGGTGTCTTAGAGCATAAAAAAGCACCTTTTATATGCAGACAGAATTATCTGTCTAACAGTACATGGAAATGCTTGTGAGAAATTAAACCATACACAATTTCCCTGGTAAAACAGCCCCAGGATGCTATCTGCTGCCATCCAAACTGTTCCAGAGAGAGATTGCTGTATCGCGGAAGTCTCAGCCTACACTGCATGTTATTATCTAGATCAAATGCTAAATGCTGCCTGCACAGGTAAATAACCAGGGATACAAGCAACCCTAGGCTTTTGAAGAATCTGCAGCCCACACGGTGTGATAAGCAAATGCATCAAAAAGATATTCCTAACGTCACAGTTGCACTGCAGGGGGAGAGTGAATGGGCTGAGGACAAGACCTGCTCTTCCCATACTCCTACGCATGTACCTTGCCACCCTGAGATAACTAAGCTTTGCTCTTGCAGCTGATCAAATTGTTCTTCCCATGCCACTCTTTGCAGGCTCTCTCTTGGTTTTGGGGCTGGAACTGACTGGAAAGCTCCAAAACGCATCAGAGCAGGTGCAAAGCAGGAGCACTACAGGCCAATCAGATGTACAGAACAAATGTCTTGATGCTACATGAACACCAAGCGCACCTGCTCCAGGAGAAAGCCTTCCACATAAACCTCAACAGCTTCTGTCCAGAGCAGGCAGAATTGCCAGCAACACTCTCTGCCTGTGGAACAAGTAACTTATTCAGGCATTGGACACAGCTAGTCTTCCCACAGCCGAGCATGTCTGCAGACCTTCCTCCTATAGATTTTCCACACAGAGTTATCCCAGCATGCACACCTACTGTGTTTTGAACATGGAGCACTCAGTTTACTTAGCAAATTGCCTTAATATGCTCTATGCCTTTGCCTCATTCAGCTTTAAAAGCTTCTTTCAAAAAGGAAAAGCAAAGCCCCTAATGGTACAAAAACCCCAAAGCATCTTCTAATTATCTAAACTGGAGAGTGGTATATAAGTGAAATGAAAACAGATTTTGAAATTTTGTAACATTTTTCATACATTATTCTGTTAAATCCCTCTTGCTCTTGCTTGGGATTGACATCTTTTTTTGCTTTATTTTCTCTTCCTACCAGGTACAATCTGTACAACCCCTTTGTGTCCACCTCTTTACACAACCCCACACCTTAGCAGAAATTCAAGCTGTGATTAACTAGAAAAGTAAATTCCATTTAGGTCTTCTTTTACCAGCCCCAAATGCTACTGCTAAATGGCAAGAAACCTATTTAACACAGGAGCCCTGCAGTGTCAGGTGCATCAGCTGGCAATATGGACCAAACAGGAGTATGAAGACCAACTTTGGTGGCAGGAAATCATGTCCATTCTAGTCATCCACAAAAGGGTCACTGTTCCCTCCAGCCACCAAGTTATCCTTTTTCTCCTTTGCACCACAGCTGGAAACCAATTCTCCTAAATACACTAGACATTTCTAGATATTTGAAAATCGGGGTAATTTTATGCTGCATTAGCTCAGCTAAGCAGCTTGCAGAGGGGTCCAACAAACTCATGTGGCAGCACAAAGTATACACTGGGGACAGAAATGGATGGAAGCACAGGACGCTCCTTTTGGTGGCAGAGAGCTATTAAATCTGCTTACTGCAATTCTCTCTCAAAGCCGGTGCCTTAGGCAACAAGTTGTTCGCTTATTTGTGGCTTATTTGTCAATTATAGCAGCACTTTCCTAACTTGGTAATAAGTCTGCTTTCTCCACACTGATTCCTTTTTAGGAAAGCCAAGCATGATCCCTCATTTATTTCGCCCTCTATACTTTCTGTGAGTTCTTAGAGCCCCGTTTTACTGTGGTATTTTAATCAAATTCAACTGTATTTCATGCATGTTCCCTACTTCACTGAAAAGTCATGATTCCTCTCTTGCCCAAAAAATTTCAGTGACTATTCAGGAATTAAGATGCAATTTTGCTAAGAATGCTTGTTCCAAATTACTGCAGAGCTGCAGGGGGCCTTTTCTTTCCCAGCTGACTGGAGAGTTGCTGAGGTTTTATAAAATTTCCCTAGTAGGCAACTCTTCTTCTTTTCCCGTTTTAATGAATGGCAAAAGAGTTAACTTGGGGCCATTTAAAGCACCAGCATTGGCATCTGTGCTGGAAGGCACTGAAGTGACTGGGACAGCATTGTAGAGCTATTGTTTCAGATGCTTCAAGTTTCCACTGAAATCACTTGAGTCATCCATGTAAATTTTTTCCCTCTCTTCTGCACTACAAGACCATATTTTTAAATAAAAGCTGAACCCTCAGCGTCACTGGGGTATCCAATAATGTTTTAACTGCCTAAATTTAAGGAATTGCGATCTACTCTTTTAAGTTTAATACCCCAATACTAGCAGCACATAAGTCAGCAAATCCTTAGCCGTACATCATAATGTTTGCCTAACAAGAACTTTTAAAAAAGAACAATGGAAATGTTTGCAAAAAACAGCTTTCAACTCACCAAAAGATACTGTGTAAGCACAAGGTTGACGTTACATTAGTCATGTATTCAGTGAAATCAAAGCCGCTTACAATTTCTTTTGGTCCTCTCACTTGGTTAAGAAAACAAAAACCAACCCTAAACTAAAGGCTTCGCTTGTATAATTAGAAAATAATGATATACTAGCTTTACAGCTGAAATAAATTGTGTCAGTTGGAAATAAGTAAGTCAAATATCAAATAGTTTGTGCTACTTAGCTTGATACAAATTACTCAGGTCCAGTTAACACACCTCTACACTGTTTGTCCATCACGGTTCTTTCAGAACCTCAAAAATCATTATGCAAAATCATTATACTTCTTAATGAGTATAAAGTAGAAGGTAATCAAAACAATATTTAATACTGTTATTTATTTATAGTTACATCATATTAAAAGATTTTTCCCTTACCAGTCAGCTATACATCCTGTTATCAAGTGGCCGAAGATTAATCCTACAAGCAGGGAGAACTTAGCAATGTGGACTTTCCAGGCAGAATCACAAACAAGATCCCACTGGAAGAAAAAAAGAGACAGATAAACCAAAATAAATTAATTTCTCAGATGTGTTTAAACATATTAATTCAGTGTAGAGTTTCTTCCAAATGTCAATCCTAGCACAAGTGCAAGGAAATAGCAGAGGACAGCTTTCCCCCTCAAGTCAAACCCCAGACCCCAAGAAGCAAATCAAAGACTCATTTACCTCAGTGAGTTTTATCAGATCCTTAACTATAAGATGGCAATATCCAACACTTAAGTGCCCCCTCTCCAGGCTGCAGGAGTTTAGCCTAAGGGAATATCTCCAGCAGGCACTGGCAGTACCGCTGCTGCTGCTGGAGCGTCTCACCACGGCAGCCCCAGACACACAGTACCAGAGCCCCATGAAGCCCACCAGCAGCAAGCCCGACCATTTAAGAGCAAGTGCTCCAATTAATCTCCTCAGGGCTGCTTGGAAACATGGGGAAAAGCAGCTGCTTTGCCACAGACCCCTAATGGCCATTTGCTCCAGGCTCTGAGAGTGTGAAGATGCTTTCGCTTTCAGAAAAGCATCTTAATTTCCCTAGGTGGTGGAAGGGCGATGAAGACTAAATAAAGGCATGGCTTGTCAGAACAAGTCCTGGTATGGAGCCAGACGGAGCAGCTGGAAATCCCAGTGCAGCCCTGCAACTTCTTGGGACGGCAGCCCCACAGTGACTTTTCACAGCTCAGAGACCATACAGGGTCTGAACCTTGACAATAAAGCCATGCTGATACTGAAATTAACCCTTCTGTCCACAGAAAAGGGAAATGGAGCATTCAGGCAACCTACCACTAGGGCACTGCCTCATTCCCACCAGAAAGACAGGAAAAACAAGGTTTCTAGTGAGGCTTCCCTAAACTCCAAGCCATCTTCCTCTGAGGCAGAGGAAACCAGAAGAACCAAACTGCATTCCTGGCTTTAGCCCAACATCCTCATTGCCCTCAGACATGTAACGTAATCTTTCCTATGTGTAAAGTGTGGACAGTTACTATTACACCCTTGAATAAATGTGAGAAGATATGTTTGTCCGTGGTTTGTGAAGTGTTCAAATATTGATGGTAATGGCAACTGTACACAGTTCATGACAAATAGGTACAGCTAAACAGCTAACTTTGGAGAGTCAGATACTCCCAAATTGAAACTTTGCAGAATGAATGGTTGTTTGTGTGTAATGTAATAGTAGCAGCCCTTCTGACACCAGTAGCTGAAGTTTCATAGCCAAAACCACAAAGTATGCAATTTATTTTTAGAAGTCAGATACAACTTCAAAAGAATTTCCCTCAAAAGAGTTCAATTAGGTGCACTGCACTTTTAAGCACTTCCATGATGCACAGGCCTTCCAGAAACAAGGCAAGACTCAGCTCTCTGGTTTAACACCACAGATATACTGTCTCACAATATACTATCTCACCAAGAGGTATAGCAATTTTGTGGCCAAAAGAAAAGTGCCAGCTTCCAGGCTCAGGCTTTTTGCTTAACTTAAATGTATTTTGAGTTCCCCACTGCACTGATTTGTAGAAGCTGGGACATATAATGTCTCATTTTCCACCCTACAGACAGGAGGCACTCAAGAACCATAAGCAAGTACTATGAACAAGGATTTTTTTCCACCAAATAGCTGTGAATAATTTGCAGCAAACAAGTCAGCAAGGCAGTGTGAATTGCTCTCCAAAAATGTTGATTTTTCAGAAGCAAGTAGAGGAAATGCAATTACTAATCCTAGCAATTCCAGAACCAATCTCCAGCTACCAAACAAAAATATCTGCCCAGACAATCTGCAAACAAAACAAAATTCGGAAGATACACTGAGGCAGAGGCAGGCTTTAAAATTCTCCAGGTTCATTTTCACAATCCAGAAGGTATATATGTTGCTTAAAATTGAGAAATCATTTTTGTTTGTAGATAAAAAATTAAGTTTATTTTTAAAAGTCATATTTATATGAGAACAGATTTAAAAATACAATCATTAATTTTTATGTTAATTAATGTCAGAGGAACAGTAGTGTCCTCCAAGCGCAAAAAAGAAAAATGAGATGTCCTGGTGCCTTTCCATTTCCACAGCTTACTAGCTAGCCAGTGATAGCTGGCCCTCACACAAGCCCCAGGCAGAGAACGTGCAGTACCAGATTACATGTAGGCAAGGGCTTGTGGTTGGAAGGGCCAAAATCTCAGGAAGGGCTGTTGTGAAATTCCAGGCCAGGACAACAGATGTCAAACCGCTCTGGCACACTGGCACAGAGAGTAAGAGTTTAAAAGCAGGAGAAAAGTCAGTCTATCAGCTCGTCCTTCAGCGGTGCTCAAAACACACCCACTCCTTTCGATAACTTATCTGCAAGTCATCCTTTGTTTGTTTGTTTTTGAGGCTAATGTCCAACTCCCCAGCTGTTCTGAAAATAAAAACATGTATTTCCTTGCGAATGCTGCATCTGGCCCTTTCCTGCCCTCTGTTAAGCGCTCACTGCAGGCCGGCAGAAATCAGAGCTGATCCCCCAAGCCCACACGGGCAGACTCACGTGGGTGTTGACAGACCAGGCAGCCCCTGACCTTCTCAAAATATCTCCCTCTGCAAAACCCTCCAAATTTGTAAATAGACAAATAGAAATATATCAACAGTTGCTTTAACACACAATTCCAGAGAATCTGCCATGACCCCAAATTGCTCAGTACTAAGAGCTGAATTATATCCTGGTTTCTCCTCTGGCAGCTGTCACAAACCAGAGAGAGGTCACCATGAAGCAGTTACCCAAAATAAATTCGGCAGGACAGTGCTAGGTGCCACCAGGGCATTCAACTTGCAAACAGAGATGAGAACAAAGAGGGAGAAGAAAAATGGATGCTGGAGTCAAAAGCAGCTTCAGGTAAAGATGACATTAATAGGGCAAAATACATATTTAATAGCGAGTATATCATCCCCACCCATCTTAACACAGCAGCAGAGCAAACCAGCAAAGCTTTGTCATGCTGAAAGCACAGAAATTTTGCCAGAGACCTGTGTTCCCCCTTCCCTTCCCCACGGAAAAGCCTCAGCTTTGAAGAGCTAGAAATAAAGCAGGAACCATTATACAACATCAGTGCTGCCTCTCCCCTTACATGCACCTGGGCTCAGCAGAGCAGAACAGAGCTGGCGTGCCCACATGGCACGGCTGTGCCCAGGGCCATGGCAGGTCCTGCTCCAAGTGCCAGTAGTTTCATCCTGCAAAGACGACACTCAGATTTGCTCTGCAGAGAAAGGAGTGATGGGTTTCCACGGCCCTGCAGAACAAAACCCTGGGGTGGGCAGAGCTGATGACAGTTCATGTGGCACTCCAAGTAAATCTGCACTAAGAGATTGTTTTGGCTGGAGACTGGACAGTAATCCTCTACCACATCTTGCAAAGGGTAGATTAATCTGTTACAAGCAGGGAGACCATTAAATCCTATAACTGTTCTGGCTGAATCCCCTGGTATCCCACTTGGGAGTCAACAGTCCCAAGCCTGAAGAAAGGATGCTTCTGAACTTTCCCTGGGATTTCTGTGTGTGCCCCTGGGTTTTGTATGCCTTTCTGTCCTCTATCCATACTCCCAATATAAGAGATCAGATCAAGTGACTTGCTAAACAAAAAGAACTGTATTGTTATGCCAAAACAAAAATAACTATATATAAAATATGTTTGTGGAAAAGGAACATTAAAAAACAAAAGCTTCTTTCTCATAGCAGTACAGGAATGTAGAGAATTTGCCACCTTTGCAGACGTGCAATATATTGCAAGTGGTTTTTTCATGTTGTGACAGCATAATTTGGTCAAAACTGAAGGAATGACACCTTCAGGAGCTTAATGTTTAACTGGTATCAGTGAGTCACCACCCATGCAGTGACTCACTATAATTCACATTAAGGTGGGGGACTACTTAAAACATGGGATGTGTGGGAAGACACCTGGCGAAAGGTAACACACCCAAATAGTAACCATCATGTAACTTCTTTACAAGGGGTGAAAATCTGGACAGGGCTCACGTGGTGCATCAGTATTTGCACTGCTGTAAGTTATAAAAGTAAAGTCTGCTGCATGTTTGTAACTACAAACACAAGCTGTCTGAATTAAGGGCTCTTATCTCAAAAGCCCCTTTCCTCCAGAGACCATAATGTCTGTGGTACCTAAACACACTGAATACCCACTGCTAAAAGGTAAGATGCCTGTTGAAGATTTGGCTGGTTCCACCTTCACCGCCATATCACGAGATATGCAAGGCAGACCCTTCTGTCCTAAAAAGGAGCAATGAGACAGCAGGAGAGATGCTCTGGTACAACGCTAACTCAGAGTCTGGCACAAAAAGCCCACGAGAGGGGAACTGGACAGACACCCCCACTTCCCACACTGTGGGTTCACAGTCTGCTTCCAATGATCAGTGCCTGGATTGCTGCTGAAAGAAAGTACCCCCTTCTCCAAACAGTCTGCAGGTGGATTGCAGCTCTGCTGTGACTGCTCTTTGCAATGGTTTCAGCAATACAAGACAGGAAGATCACCAGAGCTGCTGCCTTGGAAGGCCCTGAGCCAGGCATGAAGCTGTAGCTTTGGTCCCTCCCCAGCCAGGCAGCACCTGGCTGCTGTGCCAGCCTTCACACACTCCATCTTGATGCCTCCCACACCACCTATGATCCCACCTGGGGAGCCCTGTCCTCTATGTATCGTGTATGCCACAGCTTGTCACAGCAGCACCAAACCCTGCCTGAGGAAAAGCCACCACTTTGCCTGCTCATTAGGTAACTATTTTAGGACCAATAAATGAAAATAAGAATCTATTCTTCATCACTGAGCTGTGTTGGGTCTCATCTTTCATTGCTCCTCTCCTTCCTGTTTCATCTTTTTTATAACCAAACCTGTTAATTTACCCTGCACAGAACTAGATGCCATCTTCTATATAAATACTTTATCCAGTGAGACTTTAAATTTATGATGCCTTCATATTCTCTTAGAGTGGTTTTTAAAAACCCTAACAACCTGAACCAAATTTATGTTAAAAAAAAAAAAAATACAGTTATGTTTCTCATAAAAGATATGTAAAAAAAGGCTGAATAGCCTCCAGGTACTTATTTCTGAAGGAAAAGCTCCAAGTCAGCAGACCAAGCAATATTAAAAAAAACCCCAGAACAAATAGGAAAGCAAAGCAGTCAGTAGTTCTAATACAATATATCTACCAATAATTCCTTTCCACAGAACTGAATAATCTGAGTAATACTCATAATTACAGCCACAGGACACCACTGTACCAAGATTTCCCTCTAGACTGCTAAAGGACATAATTTCTCTCCTCCCTTTCTCAGCCTCCAGCCAAAGATGACACTCTGGCTGCACTTAATCTTAAAGAAAGTGCATGAGATCCAGAAAGTGGTGTGATGCTCAATTCTACAGAAAATAAGTGTGTGGAAAAATTACACAAGGGAGGTTGCAGAAGAAGCCTCCCAGAGGGATGCTCCAGCCCAACTGCAACACCTGAAACAGGGGGGTATTTACTGCCGCAGGCATCTCTATCTCCTCCTCAGCCATGGCAACAGGAGAGTATTTAAATTATTTAACCTTCAGGGTTCAGAGTAAGGATGCCTCTCCTTTGAAATCATAGCTGGGTAAAGCACTTCTGATCTGTATTTTAATTGTCAATATGAGAACACATGGTGTTTTTGTGACCATCAGTATAAACAGCTGGGTGGTCACATTTGAAAATAAGAATATTAAGTAGAGTAAAAAACTAATAGAAATAATCCTGGAAGATTTGAGAAAAAGGTATAAAAATTAATAATTTTCTCCTTTTTTTTCCAGCCACATTCAGAACCAAACATTTCCAAACTACAACTTTCCTTATGTTTTTAATCAGACACAAGTTGACTGGAAACCAGAAGAGTCATTAAAAACACAACAGGCAAGAAAAACAACAAACCAGCTATTGAGAGGTTTTGTTGTTTGTTTTCTTTGAACAGCCACTCAAATAAGCCTACACCACACCTCCGCTGGAATGCCTCAACCCAACACACAGTCAACACCTGACTTTCAAGCTACTTCCTCTCTGTATGATGCTAGACCTCTAAGAGCCAAGTACATCTAACATTGTTCAGCTTTATCATAAGTGGATGCTTTTGCTGAAAATCTTTGACCTGAGCCTAAGTGCTTAGAACCTTGACACTTCACAACGAAATTTTTGCTGAGCAAGTACACACTGGTATTTTGAGAAGTTTATAATCATCCAGATTTGCAAAAACTTATACTCAGGCGTCAAGAGAAATGTTGTTGGTACCATAGTAACATCTACCTTCTTCCCATTCCTAACAAACCTAGGGTCCCTATTCCCATACACTGGAGCTTGCTAACTCAACAGATGCAAGGGCTTGTTTGGTTCAGCTTCTTATCCAGGTTTTTTTCCTTACAGTGGAAGCAACATTTTCTGTACTTCTCATTCACAGAAACCAGTAATCCATTTCTGACCACAGCAGACACCTGGCAAGGAAAGCTGCAGCCCAGAAAAATGACTTGTGAACAGTGAACACAAGGTCACGTACACAGAAATTGTCAGATTGTTTTAACTACGGACATGACTGACCACCTGGGCAACGCACCATTTGAAAAGCAAAGCAAAGAAACTACTTTTGATACTATCACAAAGACAAAAGTTTTGGGGACATGGGGAGAGAGAGGAGTGGAGAGAGAAAGAGGGGGTGGCACGTGAGCCAGGGGACACGTGCTTTGCTGTCTTCTGAGAAAGATATAATTAGATTATGCAGCATAATATGAACCTATGAAAACAGTTTCCACCCCCACAAAATAGTACAGGACTGCATCACCATGGACTTCACAAGTTTCCTTAATGGTTTCTGAAGTTTGACATAGTTAAAGTTGCTGAAATACATCCTTCAAAACCACAATTTTCTGATGCACACAACACAGCTGTGTAATTTCCACATTAACTTTTTTAAGTGCGAATTTTTTTAGTCTGGTATTTCAGCCTTAAAAATAAAGCACAGAGACTCGGTGCCATGCGTTACTGTGTGAACACTGACACAGATCACAGCACTTCCTCCTGGTGTGCAAACTTTGACTCCATCATCATGATGGGAAATCTAAGGGGTTTCCTCAAGCTGCTTGAAACAGGAGAGGCAGAGACACAGTGCCTCTTATATAAATTACCTTGAGGTAAGCAGGCTGTGCCCGCTATGCCCCACAGGGAGATGCTGTCCTGCTCACAAGCAGTATGTGCGTGGCTCCATTCCTCCCCAGGCAGCTGAAAGGCCTTTTTAAAGCCTTTCAGTCACGGCTCACCTTTAAGGGCCATATCCCCAGCGTGAAGAGAAGGCTCAAGCAACACTGCAATCACAAAACAAGCTCAGAATTTCAAATATGCAAAAGCACAAACACTGACTCCATTTCAATGCCAGCAAACTAACTTGGAAAACATCTTAAATTTAGTGTTCTGCACTAAATTGTTCCTTAGTCTATGCCATAAGCAAAAAAGACCCTCCAAGCTCTCCAATGGGCACCTGAACAGAATCCCAAGATCATGCCACCAGAAACACTGAAGAACTGAAAAAATTAATCTACCCTTCAGCTTCACACTTCAGTCAGGACCAATCAGCTCTTCTATTCCCAAACTTGCTCTCATCACAGATCTACTTCTTTTCCCCACTGGGAGAGGGAAGAAGGAAGTTTGCTAAGTAAATAATAATTGCTAATACGCTAACAATTAAAATATGATTTGTTAATCATATAACAGTCTTCTGAATACTCAACATGATTAAATCAACTTTAGTAGCATCCATGTACCGCCCACTTCTCCATCACTACTTCTTTTATTTTCAGTAGGAGTTCCCTTTATTCTGAGACATTTAGATCTTTTCCAGCCTTCGCCCTCCACAGATTAGTCAACTAACTTGTTTCTCAGCTGATGGCATCTGCTTAATTTTTCCCAACTCCATAATGTCATCTAACTTCAAAGAGTTGGGAGATAAAAAACCTTGCTTGCAGCTTTCCTGCACAGTACTCATAACACTATATTAATAATGTTCCACAGTGCAGCATCAGGATATTTCAACATCTCTTTTACATCTCTGTGCTGCAACTAAGTAACTTTTCTACATGTATTCTGATATGATTAGAAGACTTCGCCACAAACCTGACTTTAATTTTAAGTCTAGTCTTTGCTGTAAGACCTTGCAGCTGTTTGCCTCCCTCTGGCTGCATGAAAAGACCGTGAGCACCCACACCCATTCCTAGAATTGAGATGCACATACTGTAAAGTGGCACTTGAGTACCATTCCTCACTTTTCAGCTGACAACCACCTTTATTCCAGACGAAGTATGTGCTGCTGGGACTGACTTCACAACCAAACAAAAAAGTTAAACTAGCTATCAAATTTGTATTTAGAACTGGTCTAAGCACTGTAAATAGAAGCCACACGTTAAAAAGCCTGCAACGTTGTAGTTAAATATTAACATTCACTATCATCTCATTATCAAAAACAAGTTAATGCTTTGTGGATCGGTATTTTTCAGGCTGCCAAAACATGCATGCACAAAACATGTTGCAGGCTTGAGAGGGCTGTCATGGCAAAACCTAGTTTACTATCTTGTTGGGCTTTTAAAAATCCTGCGGGGGGGGTGGGGGTGGGAAATGTCAAGCATGACATAAAACTCTGAAATGGAGAAGGGTGAAGCAGTAGACGAGAGAAGGAAGTCATTGCTCATGAGAAATCCTTGCCACTTTAGATAAAAAGATCAGACACCTCAACCCTGACGTTCAATTATTGTTGCAGTGACCTTGCCCTCTCATCATTTGCAAACTATGGCTATTGCAACTCAGACAAGAAAAAAAGGAGAGGGAAAAAACCCCCAGGGTCTGGTATTAATTCAGACCCAAATAAATATTAAGGGTAGGGAAGAAGGGAGAAAAGTATTCCACTTGTTTCACAAATCAGAAGGTGAAACTGGTCTGTCAAGCTCGTGTTGTTCAAGCAGACAAAGTTTTACACAGCCCTGGAAGACACAGCAGGGAAAAGGTCTTACAGTTTCATTTACAGGCCCCATCCTTAAAAATATTTGTAGGGTGGACATTGCAACACTGTCTTCATGTTCATGGACTTTGGCCTGAAGGCCAGGGGGAAAGCAGGCAGCTCCAGAGTGCTGCAGAGTAGCGGAGAGACAGTACTTGGGCCAAAACAAATTCCTCCACCGCTGTCTGGAGGCAAAGAACTTTTTTTAGGGAACCAGACCACCCTGCTCTGAAAACAATGCACAAGGGTAATATAAATCATTTGCTGCTGGAGAAGGCGAACATACCACTGCCCTGCATCTCCCAAGCAGCATTCCTGATTCTTACAGCTTTGCTCCTCAGGGATCTAGATAGGCATCCCAGAAATGAGTATCAGGATACATCCACTTACCTAATCTTTTGTTCTTGTGTTTCAGTATAACAACTGGCAATTTGGGCTCTCCCAGATTAAATGAAAAAATAAAGATGCTAACAAAGCCTTGTACTACCAGCCCATCATGCCCAGAGCACATTTACCCTCTCCTCAGCAGCTCACAGGACAGGCAGGAGGTTTCACCCCAAGCATGCGAGTCACACCAAGCACAGCAGTGATCCTTCTTTATGGGAATAGGTACAAACCTATTGCATGTTCCCAGCAGGTCTGACATGGCCTGGATCAGCAGGAACAACTCAACACACACATTAATCCCTGCTGCCTGCCAGTTTTTACAAGCTGGTGTGGTGGCAGGTTCCCCAGCACCAACACTGGGTGTGGACCAGTGCAGCCCCAGTAGTGCTGAGTAGTTATCAGACACTGAAATGGGGTTTACCTGGAAACCTCTGCAACACACCCCAATGACATGGATTGAAAGGGTATTGAAACTCTCCCTCCTTCAGGCTCCTTCCTTCCCCCTTGGCTTTAAAATGATATTCAGATGAGAGTTAAGCGCACATTTGAGTTGAGGTGACCAAAACCTAAGAGAAGCTGTTTTGATGGAATTTGGTGCAAGAGCTGAACGCTCGGCACTGCTGCAAAGCTGCAGCATGTTCCTACAACAGGCTACTCTGATCTTCTACACACTGTCTGCAGCAAACCCCAGTCCTTTGTTCTGAAGCAAGATCTCAGCCTAATTAATTCCACAGTTACTTGTGGGTAAGCCAGCGCCAGTCTGGCTGCGCTGAAGAAGAGCGGGAAGAGGAAGGAGTATGAAAGGGAGGGAGTGAGAGTAACTGTCCCGAGCAGGGATGCCAGGCAGGCAGGAACAAACAGACTGACAGAGAAAACAAAAGATGAGGTACACGAAAGCACTGTATCTCTTTCAGCATTTTCTGAATCTAGCAGCTATCTAGAACTGATTTGGAAAAATTTAAGACTTTTCACCATTAGTACAGCCAAAGTTTTGAAGTTCAAGAAAATCATAAATCTTGTGTTATTCCAGATGTTATTTCATTAAGAAAAGAACCCCTGAAGTTTGGCTGTCCTGTAAGCCTCCTCTCAACATTACCATCAGAACTGGCTCCAAATTACCTTCCTGAGTGCCAGTCCCTTTCTTTTACAAATGCTTTAAAAAAACACGAGGTCACCTTTTATAACTGAAGCCTTGTAGCCAGGGTAAGAAGAGGTAAAACTGTTAGTGCACTTCAGAAATTTGGGGTTAGACTGCCTGCACAGCTGATAAACATTCACCACAGCCAGCAACTTCTGTCACAACATGGGCAGGGTTGGTATATTTAAATTACGTGACAGAGATACAGGATGTATTAGGGAGTGGAAACAAAAACAAACAGAACCCCAAGCATTTCAAATATCACGTCCATCCAGGAGGCTAAAAAAAAAAAAAAAAAAAAGAAGGCAGTTGTTTGACATATACGCAAAAAAAGACTGATATAAAAGGCTCAATAGCAAACCTTGGAAAGCTAAGAATTTCTTTAAGAGATTTCAGTATGGAATTACCTTCCCGGAGGATCATTGTTAGTTCTAGCAATGCTACAAACTATTTATGGTAAGCTGAAATCAGATTCCCGTAACTGAGACACTTTATCTTAAGGGTGATAATAAACATGAACTCTATGTACACTTCCCGTAGTAAAAAAGAATCCATGCCAGCCAAAACCCTAAAACTACCTGTGTTCTGATGTCAGTATCAGTCTTAATCCAGTCTTTGTTTTCTAGACCAACTGCTTCAAAAGACTTTGGCCAGTACATAACACCCCAAATAGGTAAAACCAGTAGCTAGGCTCACTAAACAAATAGCCTTGTGATATCATACTTGGTTATTTCAAACATCAGATTATTCACTGTTTGCAGGCAGAGGACAGTTCTTCACATGGGAAGTTGAAGGTACTGCTCCTGAAACAGCCATCCCTTCCCTGATGCCACTCAGCCAGAAACTCGCCCTGTTCTTTCAGGGTGTTGTTCACTAGTGTCCTGATAGTCGGGAGACTCCATCACCACACTCCATGTGTGCAAACAGGCCCCAACGCCACTGCAGCAGGACAAGCCAGCAGCTCCTCTTTGCTTCCTCTTTAACAAAAGGATTTTGCAAGTCTGTGAAGGCTTAGAGCAGTAACCACTGACTCTTTGTCAGCTAACTTGCAGAGGGAAGAAGGAAAAAAAGTTGGGAGCTTTCACATAGCTGAAGAAGCCATGAAATAAAATAGTGGTAGACATTTGCTCTGGTCTGGCAGTATTTCTGGATACCTCTGACCACAGGGGCTTGTTGACCCCTTCAGCATCCATTAGAAGCTGAGAGT
Organism: Platysteira castanea; assembly: GCA_013397175.1. NCBI lineage: Eukaryota > Metazoa > Chordata > Aves > Passeriformes > Platysteira > Platysteira castanea. The sequence goes on along the minus strand of VYXC01006694.1, from coordinate 1,379,269 downwards.
AATTTCAAAGCCTTGGTTGAAAAAAATTTAGAGTAGACTTTCTGCCCATTGCAAGTATCTGCCTTGTAGGTCTCTACACCCCCTTCAATCTTCTCAGTGAAAACCAAGTGATGTAGTAGCTTCAATATTGCCACTTCTGAGCCAGCTACCACAGTGGGTACACTGACTCAAGGTTTTCATTGATTTGGGACTAGGTAGAAGCCAGTCAGCCAGGAACTAACACTGACAAGAAAAATCCTGTCAGTTGCAGGGAAAAAAAAGAAGCATCAGCATTTCTAAAGTCTCTTTGCAGAGACCAGCCAACTGGAGAATATGCAGAAACAAATGAGATTACAGGCATAAATGTGAGGAGATAAGGGTGGCAAAATTCTTATTTTGGGAAGGACCTTGTCAGAGTGATCCCTTCAAAGTAATTAATAACTATATTCTGAAAGTACGTTTAAAATGTAAACTTATCCTCTACCCCAAGAAATACCATTCTGCTGGCTGTGCCAAATTTATCACCACTATTATCACAAGGAAATTTGTTTGTTTTATGATTTCTGGCTACTTGCAGATACCTGCAATAATCCCACAAGACGACACCACAGACTAAAGCACATTGCTGCACAGAGCAATTTAACTTCATTAACCCAGTAGAACACTGAGGAAAAGAAGAAAGAATTTCTTTTAAGAGGAAGTTTGCTACCAGGCTAACAAGCTGAATTAGGTGAAGGTGTTCCCAGAAAAGTGCCAGAATTGCAATAAAAGCAAGGAGAAGGAAGACTGGTAGAGCACAGACACGTTCCCTTGCAGGAGCAAAGAGCACCAGTCACAGACCAAACCAATCTGAGTTCACCAAGACATCACTGCCTCTGCACCACTTGGCTCTTCTGACTTCAGGTCTGCTTTTTTTGGCAGGGACAATTTGCTAGAGGATCAGCCAAATTGGCATGAGAATGATTGAAGCAGTGGCAAATAGGTAAAATGATTGCCATGTTACTTGGGAAAGAAGATGACTCAACCCAAATCAAGTGGGAAGTTGAGAGCCAAGTGAACAGCATTGCAGGAAAACAAGGCATCTGGAGTATAAAAGCAGCCACAACAGGAATTCCCGTGTGACTAGACATGAAATATTATTACATAATTGCTCTGAGTGATTAAAATGCAGCCTTCAACTAACCATTTCCCTCTTATGCCAACCCCAAGAAGTGGAATGATCTGGAACATTGCAAGGGCGCACAGAGGGATGCTGTGCCATCAGCCTCTGCAATCTAATCAAGCCCAGCCCTTGCCCACCACCAGCTTTTGGTCTCCATTATACAAATCATCACGCAGAACAGCAAACAGCCCCACCACTTAATGCAATCAAACACAGAGGATGGGTCATCTTAGTAACGGAGGGGAAAAACCAACAACCATCAATCGTGTAACTAAGAGCTTCCATGAAAACGTTGTCCCAAGATAACAGCTGGCTTTGCAGATGGTCAGAAGATGCAGGCACTAAAGAAGTTAGTGAGAGACTTAGAAAAGTCCCTGCTGACCACACACTCCAACTTCCTGCTAAGCTTCATGGCTACATATGTTTAGTTGTCATCATGTTGCTCATTGGGTTATGCTAATAATTAACCTGAAGCACCAATTTACAAATAGCTAAAAGGAGATCTCAGATTTCTCCACAGAAAAAAAAAATAAAAAGAGTGTTTCTCAGCATCCTTCCTTTGGACACTGCTGAGATACATGGACCATTAAAAAGACTTTTTTTTTAAACTAGCCTTTTGCCTAAAGGCTGGTTTAGGATGTACCTCTCAAGAAATACACTCCATAGCAGCATGGTGTTGTTGCTATTGCGATAAAGAATAAATGAAAATCTTTAAAGAATTATTTAGGACTGTAAAAGCCTTGCAAGTGAATTGTGCTTAGTGAAGATATTTATGTACAAACTAAGCTAAAGACCAAGATTTATGTGCCAAGTCAGGACATTAGCTCAGAAGGGTGATTTAACACGGCCACTGGAATCCCTGTGGTTAAATTATGCACCTGACCTCTTCACTACATGTATTTCAGCGGTGTTAAATAATAAGCGCTATGCCCTTTATTACCATTTCCAGTTCTAATGACTGGCAGGACTATAAAAAGTACCGTTCCCAGTGACTCAGTCAAGGAGGTCAGGATAATGACAGCATCTAACGCAGCAATGCCAGTCTTCAAGGAAGGCGCAAGGCCACCCGTGGCTCCAGCAAACACTGAGAAAGAACTGGGGCTAAACAAAGCAATGAGCAGGGCTGGAAACACCAAGACCTCCACTCCATCAGTCCTAAGCGTGACACAGGCTGGGACAAAATGAGCACTGGACAAGGGAGAGCTGAGAAAACCTGAACAGGGACACAGCATCTGATGAAGGATGTAACATTAGAAGAGAGGCTATGGAGACAGTGGAACTTAACACAGTTTAAAGACAGCTATCCTACTCCTGAAGAATAGGGGGAACAGTGATGTCTCATATGCACGTACATCAAATATGCTTTGTGCTAAATAACCAAAATTGTTTCATTGTTTCTGAAGACAAAGCAATGGAGCATTCAGCAGCTATTAGCTCAGACCACTGAAGATAAGTACAAGAGGATTTACTTGCCAAACAAAAGTGCATTTTTTATTAATATACTTTTGGCTCTCTTTATGATATTTCAATATAACCCCTGGCTACTACACAGATGAGCATATATTAGACTAAGATTTAATAAAACTCTATTCAGAAAGATGAGAACATTGCACAATACATTATAGAAACAAATGTATTTTTGAGGAGAGTTAAGGGTGATCTGAGCATCCAGTCTCTTGAATTCATCCAGAGCAGCTCTTTCTCACAAAGGACAGTGAGATGCATGTAAGAGGAGTCAGCAGTTACAAGAATTGCTCCCACAGTATCAGAGCTCCTGGGGATTGATAAGAAATGAAGTCCAAATCAAGCTATGCTGATGTTCTGTCTGGGTTTTTCCTCTCTTTCTTCATCAGAATAGAAATAGGCAGCACACCCACCCAGAAAACCCCCAAAACAAAACCAAAGCACAAACTAAGGAGGAATCCTGACCCCGAGAAAACAACCTAATTATAATTACATGGGATTATGAATCAAAGCAAAAAAGCTGCCAGGTTTTTGGAAGTGAGCACACAATAAAAATAAAAACTGCACACTGGAAAAACCCATAGTCTCAAAAGATGATTATTATTCTTTGTAATAGAAAACAAGACAGCAGGGGCCACAGATGTTTGTTTATCCCTTAAAATTGATCTGCCCTTTACCGCAAGTTCTTCCAAAGAACACTTTTTTTTATTATCTCTAAAGAAGCATGCAAGACAGCAAACTAACTCTCCCTTGACCTTTTGTGGCCAACTCGACTATGACCTTCAAAAGATTCAAACATTTCCAAATTTTTTTTTAAAGTTTAGACTAGAAGAAAATATTTCAAGGTAATTTTTTTCATGCTAAAATTTCAGTGTTAAACAACCAAACATATGAATAGCTCAGTCTCTGGATATAAATAAGAAAATCCGATGTTCTTAAATACCTAATTTTCTTATACATTTCTGTGCCACAAAAAATTCACATCCACCATGTGCCTGTGCTTCTCTCATTAAAGGAGCGTAGCTGGGTTACCTTCCTTTTTAGTCCTTTCTGGGTTCAAGGTTTTGAGGGGTTTGCTTTCTCCCTGTTGCACACTCTTTCAAGGGACACAAAGAGAAACTGAAATGATTTTCAGTGATTCAATATAAGTGCATGCTGGGTGACTAAAGCACAATTATGTTGTTCATCTGATTGTTGCTATGTTTCTTTATCCCAACTAGATAAACACAGTTAAGCCAAAACACTGCTCCCAGGCAGGAAGTAATTTTTGCTGACCTTAGGAGGGGGTCTTGAGATTAAGGGAACTACTTCCCTGGTGTAACCATTTCATTTTGTATTTTCAGGAGCTCCAGCTGCCTGTTAATATCAATAAGGCCCATCTGCAGCCAACGGAGCTTTTGCAGGGCCAATACTATAAACAAGCAAAAACTTTCAGGTGAAAAGGTAAGGTGAGTTTTTAATATGCACTACTCAGCAAATATGAAGCAAGAGCAGAAGAAAGCAGTACAGTCTCTTCACTAGAAATTTTCCACTTTAGCCATTACATGAGGAAACAAAACAGAGCAGCATGCGCTTTCTGCCTCTGGAGTAAAACAACTTGTGTGAGACATTTCCCTAATTGTTCTGCCAAAACAGTTTGCAAGAGAAGAAGTACAAACTGGAAGAATTCAGGTGAACCTTGTCTTATTTTACTCACAACAGTCACCATCTCTTTAGCTTCCCCAAAAAATCAACCTGTTTTTTTATGTGTTGGGCTGCTTTAATGTACTTGCACAAAGATCAACTGGAGCCCCCTCTGCAACTCTCTCCCCTTATCAGCTGGGACACATGCTTACAGCATCTTTCCCACAGACACCCAGAGACAGCAGGACAGTACCAGGAGCCCAAAGAGACACACAGGATCCCGTTTCAGGACACAACTGTGCAGCTTAGTGGTGCATCCAGTGTGCGGGTACAAGTCCACAGACCGGGCACTTGGTGTGACACTCAGGGAGGGAAAGGGCTGCGCGGATGTGGGATTTACTTTCTCCTGGTGGGAGGCTAACCCACGGGGACTTGACTGACCCAGCTTCAGCACGCAAGGACAGATCCGTATCGTGTCCAGCTACTCCCCTTGCCTTGGAAAGACCGGGTGCCGAGAGGGTCCGTGAGGGCTGGGCAGGGAGGGGGGCCGAGGGAAGTCGCCTTTCTCACCTTGCTCACGACGTTTTGGACGAGGCCGGCTCTGATGCGGTAGTGCCACTCGCGGCAGCCGCACTCGCTGGCGTTGCCCCCCGCGGGGGTGGGCAGCACGGGCGGGGGAAAGATGCTCCCGTTGCCGCTGTGGTTGGCGTGGATCGGCGCCAGGGTCCCGCTCCAGTTGCCCTGACCGTCCGCCTCCCGGCACCAGAAGTCGGGCTGGTCCAGGAGGAAGGAGTCCGAGAACTTGCTGAAGCCGATGACGAGCGCCGGGACCCAGGTGAGCAGCACCAGGGTCCGCTGGTACCGGCCGCCCAGCCCCCCGAGGANGGAGGGAGAGAGGGAGGAGGGGAGTAAGGACAGGGGCGAAGGAAGGGGGAGGCACCGAGGGAGCCCCTCGCTCGCTCCGTTCCTCACCCGCACCCTGCGGCCACGAACTGCTGCAGCTGCCGGCGGTGCCCCCCCTCTCCTCGCCTGTGCGTCAAGCTGCACTCATCCCAGCTCTCCCTTCCCCCTTCCAAGAGGCACCGCCGAAAATAAAAGNCACACACACACACACCTTGCAACGTAAGATATTGCACACACGCTCCCAGCCGGACCCGGCAGGAGACGGATGGGGGAGGGAGAGAGGGAGGAGGGGAGTAAGGACAGGGGCGAAGGAAGGGGGAGGCACCGAGGGAGCCCCTCGCTCGCTCCGTTCCTCACCCGCACCCTGCGGCCACGAACTGCTGCAGCTGCCGGCGGTGCCCCCCCTCTCCTCGCCTGTGCGTCAAGCTGCACTCATCCCAGCTCTCCCTTCCCCCTTCCAAGAGGCACCGCCGAAAATAAAAGGAAGGATCCAGCCGGATCCGAGCATGCAATGGGCCAAAGGAGAGGAAGGGAGAAGGCGGGGAGGTTGGAAGAGAAAAGAGAAAAAACGAAAAAAACCAGCCACCCCGCGAACCAAACCCTGCAACAACAAACCAAGCAAAACCGGTGCAGCAAGGCACCGAACACGCCTCCTCTCCCGGTTTTGGTGAGGAGGGGGAGGAGGAACAAGAGGGAAGGCAAAGGAAGGAGGAGAAGAAAATAACAGCTCCCGATACGGCTTCCCCGCTTCCCGCACAGCTAAGGGCTCCCCCCCGGCCGCGGCAGCAGCGGCGGCGGCAGCCCCCAGCACCTTCCCGCCGACCCCTCGCAGCCCCGCGTCCCGCACATCTGGCTCTGCAGCAAGGGGCCCCGCCGGCCCCT
>VYXC01006694.1:1321726-1373100 GCA_013397175.1 Platysteira castanea | reverse complement strand
CTTCGCGGGGGCTCCGCGCCGCCCCGCGGCCGCGCTGCGCTCCGGCGGGCCGGGGCAGGTAGGGCGGCGGGGCGGGCAGGGCGAGGGCTGGGGGAGGAGGAGGAGGCGCTCCCGCTCTGCAGCGCGCTAGCTCCGTATCAATTATTTACACGGTATGTGTGCCTTTAATAACGCAGCGTGGCTGCAGCGGGCTGGGCGGGAGTGCACCGCATCGCCGAGCCGCAGGAGCACCCTGTGTGGCTGAAGAAAGGACGAGACTTGGAGAGAAGAACCGAAAGGTGAAGGGGGCATTTCTGAGACCTAGATGGCTGCGGGGAGACGTGCCTGCGCCGCTTCAGCCAGCCTGTCACATTAGTACACTTTTTGAAGAAAATTATATCCTGTTAGCACCTGACGTTAATTGTAAAACAGGCATTTAAAATTTGTGAAGGTTATTTTTATGTTAAGCTAAATTTACTTCAGCGTGTAAGTGCCTCAGACTATTTTCATCGTGGAGCACAGCCCGTGCATTACTGAACTGTGCGGTTATTTTTTCCTTTGTAAGAAGGGAAGGAGAGAAAACAGATCAATATACGCTTGTACACATGAACACAGATAGTGAGCAGAAAATGCTTGTGTGCATTAGAAGAGGACAGGTGTCATTGCCAAATATAAATGGAAGAGCAAATTGGTGATGTAACTTCATTTACTTGATCTGGTCTCAGCTAGCAAATTATTGTACGCCATTAACGCCTTAGATCTACCTCCCTTTAGCTCCTTGTCTTATAGAGAACGCCAGAAAGGTTTTGCCTCTACACCACTTCAGTGTGGCTCTGTGTCCCTTTCCCCTTAGTTCCACTCTGAGGAACACTCAGTACTTCAGAGGCCCCACAGCCTCTCCAGGTGACACTTTATCCTCCTCTATGAATATTCCTTGCTCAAATGTGAGTGTGGTGGTCCCTGCCAAGGGAAGTCTCCTCTTTCTGTGTTGCAGCGTCCTTTTACATCTGATGGCTGCCCTCACGCCCCTGTGCCATGTTTTCTTTATGACAACCAGCCGCAATCTGTCCACGTCTCCTGCAGTCTCTTTGGCCACTGACTGCCTGCAGCTCTCCTCTGGTCTCTCCTTTGCTGGTTCCTGCAGCCTGTGCTGAGCAGTGCCCCAGCCTCTGTGCATGCAGGGGGTAACCCTGGATGCAGAAACAACTCCTCTCATTGCTTTTCAGTCATGTTCTTTGCTTTCCAGGCAACTTCTTTGGGTTGTTTTGAATTCTTATTTCATCCTCCAATGTGTTTGCAGTTGCTCCCGAGTTAGTGCCAGCTCTGAAGGCTGCAAACGAAACATCCCTTTGGATTTGCATTTATAATCCATCCTCTTGCTTGTAAACCACTGACAACTGCTGTTTCCAAACTTTTGTACCCGCTGCCCAAATTTTTCAAATAAACTGAACTCCCTTCCTCATAAGCAAGCACATGCATAGAGCCTAACCAAAGCATAGATGAGTGGAGTCCACATCCCTTTCCTCAATAACGTGATCTGCTCCTCTTTACCAGGGGAAATTTGGCCAGATTGTTCCAGTTTCTAGTTGACAAGCTCATATTAATAGTTGCTTATCCTATCGTTTCCTTCTACCTATTTGCAAATTGTGTGTCTATTTGTACTAGATGCCTTCTGGGGAAATCTGGCTTATTAGTTTATTTTCAAATGCCACCTTTAAAGATAAGCATCAGTTTGCTTATTTTTTGGCCATCTTCCCTGGATTCTCAGAGAGGAATACTAGTGTTTCCAATGCTGTTTGAGCCACTTCCTTCACTACCCTGGCATGAAGTGCAGCCAGACTTGGTTTGAACATCTCTAGGTTACCTAAGTACTCTTGTAACTGGTTCTGCCCCAGCCTGGGCTGAAGCCTTATTCCCTTATCATTAATGTGTATTACCTCAGCCACCTGATCACAAGTGACCTCTTTTAGTCAAGACTGGTGCAAAGAAGGCCGGAGGCAGTCTGAGCCTTCTCCAGCATCAGTCAATAGCTTTCTCTCTCTGATGAGTAATCCACTTGCTTTTGACTTCCTCTTACCACTGATGTACTTACGAAACGATTTCCCATTACTTGGGATGCTCTTGCTGGTTAAGTTTTATTTGTTGTATTGGCCTTTTTTTGGTGTGTTTGTCCTTACCCATTCTTGCCAAGCAGCACTTCTGCACTCATCTCATGGAAACCTGATCTGCTTTCCCTGTGTTTGGTTTTTGTGAGCTCATGATTGGCCCAGTTGCCTGCTTCCTAACATTCCGAAATTTCTTCTGCAATGGGATCATTTGTGACAGGTCTTCTAGAAACTCCCAGCTACCACTCGCTGTCTTTTCCCACAAAGGGGGAAAAGCTTGGGACTGGCAGAGAGAAATGTTGAGGGGAAGAGAATTTTAGGAATGGAGGTCTCAAGTTGAAGTTCTGAGGAAAGAGAAATTTGACTGAAGAAAGCAAAGAATTGAAAACTGGGAAGAGATGGGTAGGAAAGGAAGAGCCCTTAGAGAAGCAAGTAGGTGTAGTAGGCCTTTAGAAAGTGAATAAAGTCATACAGTACAATGAAAAGCCTGTAATGAGAAGTTACAACCCTTACTCAAGCTGATCAAACATTTTCATCCCAAACACCTTTTCTGGGCTGCTTCTACATCCTGAGTTTTTGTTTGGAACTGAAAAATTTCAAAGATAGCATATTCCTGCGGGTTACATATTTTTATATAGTAGGAGTTCTGCCCTTGAAACAGTGATCCTTAAGAGACTGTTTCTAAGTAGAAGAAGGTTGTAGACAAAAGAGAAAAGAAAACACATTTCTAGGAGCTAAGAAATAAATTTTTGATGAAATAAGTACTACCGAAGCAAAACTTTATGGAAAAATACCTTTCAAATAAGAGAAATACCTTTACATATTCATGTGAAAACTGGTTTTGGTTTAAATGAGAAAATGAAAAATGTTTGAAAGGAACATTCCAGCTGTGTGGTAGAGCCTACACGTGAACAAATGCTGAAGTTAAGCATCAAGACTCTCTCTGCTGAGCAAGGCTTCATGAGGAGCTATATTTTGTGATCAAGCAAGGTTTCTCCAACAGTGTCTCTTTGACCTCAGAGGGAAGAAACAGGATCTTCAGGATAACCCTTCACAGGAATACAAAAAGAGAGAGTTTAAAAGATAAGTTGCATTAAAGAAGAGAATGAATCAACGTATTTTGGCTAATTTTATCCACTTTCACTGAGTTATATGAGAAAAATTGTGTACCATTATGACCTGGGTCATCAGCAATTTGGGGCAGAGGAAGAGAAGGTGACTATGGCCTACTCTGACAGGAGCAGTCTGATTGCCCTATTGCAGAACAAGCCTCCCGCTGCAGAACAAACATCCTGTCTGTCGGTACCCACTGCAGCTCAAGAGAGTTTCAAGCCAGGGCCCAGAGAAATATTATCATGTTTACACAAAGGAAGGAAAAAAAATCAAGCTCCCCTAGCCTTGGCGTTAACATTTTCACATTCTTGGAAGGCCAGCCACGGCACTTTGAAGAACTCCTGGCATAAATTCCTGGTTTATGTGGAATTTGCAGCAACTTCATTCCATAGCAACAACCGTAGCTATATTTTATTGCTTTATGGGACGCATGCTTCATTGCCTTTTTTGTCTAAAGGAATCCTGTACTGTAGAGGTGAAATTATGACAGTGTAATAAACCAAAGCTACTTGGTAGAGAGTTTGATTAATAAACTTACCTATTGGAATGAAGACTATTTATATACTGGAGAAAAGCATGGTGCCTTCATAGAATCATATGAAAATTCAAGTTGAAAAGGATCAGAAGATCTCTAGTCTCCCTTCCTCTTGAAGCAGGATTGGCTATGGGGTCAGATCTGGATGTGCTTTATCAAAATCCTATAGGGGATTTTTCAACTCAGGAGGGCCAGGTGCGTACTGTCAAAGCCGGATGTGAGGCAAAACAAACCACAAGAAAGAAGAATGAATTGAAAGTGGTAAAAGGGCTAAAGCCACCTGGGGAACAGGTAGAAAAGCCTACGCTTATTTCAGTGTGCTGTCTTATGATCCTGATTGAACCAACAACACCTGACTTTCACCATTGTTCTGATGTCAGCAAACACTGGTGAAGCTCACTGGCAAAAAGTTTTGTCCTGCCTGATGCTGATTCAAAAAAGATGACAACCTATTATTAGTGTCATTTACTCTGCTGGCAGAGGTATCCACCCCATATGGAGAGAGATGCAGCAGGAAAAGGGTTCCCATTCCCTGTCTCCTAGGGATGTGAGCATGCTGAGGAATGTGGATGACTGCATGTATTATCCTAGAACCAGAGAAAATCATTTGTACGCTAATTACTGGGAAAAATCATATGTGTTGCAAAGTCAAGCAATGTGACATTGGTAAATGCTGTAACTAAGATTGCTTGGGCAATGTCAATTTGTGCCCTAGATCTAGTGCACAAGCATTCTGCTGCAAACTTTAATGAACAGTGCATTATGCTACAAACTATAATTACATAATTGCTGACAATCTTTCTTGCAGATCTCCTGTTTTGTTCAGTTAAAAATAAAAATACATAAAAAAGAATAGATGCTCACTTCAGAAGCTTGATTTTCAGCACTTAAAATACCTTTGAGAATCTATGTCTTAATGAGAAGCATTTCAATATTTTGTTTTCTCCTTGTTCAGTATGGAGCCCCACAACTTATTTAATGCACTGTCTTCCACTCTGCTCTCAAAAACTAATGATTAATGTCCTCACGGGACTTCTTATAATTCTCCCCTTTGAAGTATCCAAGTGTTTCACAAACACCAATGCATTTATTTTCATGGTGTCTCTGTAAGGGGAAGGTTTATTACCTTCTTTTCATATTGGTAATCTCAGCAGCAGATAGGTTAAGGTAAAAACCTTGATGTTTTGGGTACTTGCAGCTCGCAGCAGTTTAGCATGCTAGAGTATGGTGCAGCATTTCGCATTTTTGAAGCACAGCTCCTATTGGCAACTGTGATTGTGCAGTGCTTTTGCAAATCCAATTCCAAAGTCTCAAGGCATACACTCACAAAATTAGACAAATGCAACTGGAATAACATCATCCAGAGCTTTGAGGAAGAGAGAGAAGCCTGAGATCACTCCTGAGCAAAGTGATGGAGCAGCTGATGAAGTCCTGGATTAATAAAGAATTAAAACTAGGTAAGATAATTAGAGTCAGTTAACCTGGATTTAAGGAAAGTGAACTTTGTTATACTAGCTCTTTTTAAAAAAATAAGTTTATGAATTTGGCTGATGAAGATAATGGTACTGGTGATGGTAATGGTACTGGTAATGACTGTACAGCAAGAAAGATAGAGATTCTCAACCTGGATCAAGACGTTCTCACTGGTGCCACCAGAAGAATTTACCTCCACCAGCTGCTCTGACCATTTCCTAGCTAGAAATTAGTTCCCCTTCCAACCTGCCTTCAGGCCGGTTTCCGCATGGACCCCCTGATTTACAGTCATGTAAATCAATGGGGTTCACTCAAAACAGCATCTTGATTTGCATAATCTTGTCCTGATAATTTTCCTTGTGGGGTGTTCAGGAGCTTTCTCAGATACCTCTATACCTGTCAGCAGCCAGCCAGTTGATTTTCTAAGCTAAGAATTTAATTCTCTGGAGGAGCAGTGACTCCACATCCAGTCTCCCACATCACTTGTGATTCACCTGCCTCTACAATTAACGAGGCAGTGCCGTATAGGGAACAGCTGCCTTCTTGGTAAGGTGACCCACATGTAAAGCAGGTCTATCCTGTTCACTCAATAAAGCAAACACTCTGCAGACAAAATAGTAGTCAGATAATTAAAGGCTTTTCTCACTGTACATACACAAGTATTATATACTTTATATATATGTATGTGTATAACACACAGACTTTATGTGAACACGCAGAGAAGCCAAATTAGACTTCCATAAGCTATTTTACCTTGTGTAATTTCTGACTTTCAAGTGCCTAATTTTGCATTCTTCATGGTGTTTAAATGTAAGGCTTTTTGTCTGTGTGTATACGTTAAAACAATGCAAAAACTAATGAGTGCTTACACAAGACAAGTTCTATAGTGTACATAATTTTTAGACTCAGCTTGTTTGCATGCCTCAATGGAATGCAGTGAAATCAAGTAAGAATTAAGTCAGTCCAGTGGTTTTTTTTATTTTAAACAGACTTCAAATACTAGAGTTAAATAAATGAAATTAAATGAACAATTAAATTAAATTAAATTAAACAGGCTTTAAGCTGGATTTCTGCTTCAAAAGACCAAAGTCTCTAACAACATTCATTTTACATTCTCTTGGTCATAACATGGTAGCTGAACATTTGATATTTAAAAACCACTTAGTGCAAATATATGTATATATTTTCTGCATCCTCCTCTAAGGCTGCTGACAGATTCTTAACAGAAATACTGAGGCTGAAATAGTAATACTTATTTCAGGAGTAGGTTGGGTACATTTTCACCCATAACGGGAGTCATAACCGGCTTCATGCAGATGTCTACAGTCTCTTTCACTGTGTAACTCAGTTTCTAAAGGGAAAGCAAAAAACCAAACAGCACCTAGGACATTCCTGAAGAATTACTGGAGGAAGGGAATCAGGACACCCTGAGGGAACTCAGTGACTCAGAGTGCAGTCCTCAGACAGATAAATTACACCTTGCATGCAGATTAACTGTGTAAGCACACGAATGTGCTACAGAAAATAACCTAACAAATGTAAGGATGGCAACTCAAAGACTAATTGTCTAAAATGTATGAATCACCAAGTCTTCCAAACTTGCAGGACCTAACTGGAATATTTAATAAAAATGGAACCTATAATCAAGAGCCTTATTTGCACATCAAATATTTGCCTTTGATTTTTTCTCTCCTTTACACCTGGTTAAGAAGCATTCTTGATGGGGAGTTCTTCTTTTCCTGCTTGCTTCTATATTGTATATGCAAGCTCAGACTCACCTAGCATCCAAACGGTTTTGCCCTCAGTCTATGCTGACATGGGCTGGGAGCTATCTCCAAGGTACAACAGCAAGACTTGAGCCTCTTCTGTCCTTCAACACAGGCCCAAACTGGATGTTACATATGGAGAGGCTGAGAAGGGGCAAAGTCTCAATTAAACCATGTTGTGTAGCCACTGATATTGACATACATACATCTGTCTATTTATGTGTTACCTGGCAGCCACTGCTGCTTGCAGCCTGCAAGACCTGGTTGCAGTTAGAGATTAGCTGGCACTGTAGGTCGCTTCCAACACTTCTCTCTTCTCTTCTATTCTCCTCCAGAAATTACTGGGTTCCTTGCACAGACCTTGCTAAACCTGATCTGAACAAGTGCAGCCCTTGACGCTCTCCCACTGCCCATCCACCGTGGACACCTGCACGCTGTGGCTCACAGCTCAGCTCATGGTTCTCCTGAATAAATCCTTTCCAAAATGTCAGGAAGAAGAGCATATTCTCTCTTGTCCACATACAAACCAAGTATGATAGCTCACATAAGGCTTAAGAGGGAAATAAGAGCATTAATTAGTTCAAGTTGTGGAAAGAACATATTGATTTTGCTCAAGAAAATTGTTATGAAACAAAACAACAGTCTTAAGAACAAAAGAGAAAAAAGAGGTTGGGGAAAAAATCATAACACAATATTTAATATCTTTGCTGTATTTTCTATCAACATTTGAAGATTTGAGAGATAAGAGGCTTGCACTGCTACAATTAAACAGTTTGTAATCATCTGGAACCCAAGCCAGCTTGTGCAAATACAGCTCTGAAGGGTGGTCAGTCTGGTAGACTTTGTCTCTTGAAGCATAACCACTGATTTATACCTTACCCCATAAAGGTCAAAACCCACTTTGCAGCATGCTAGCAATGTTGTCTTGAGCTGTTAACCACTACCCTGGAAATGCCAAGCACTTCTATCATGATGGAGTTTTTTTCTTCACTTGAATTTATGCAGCTTAAAATCAAGGAGCCTGTGGACTTCTGAAATGTTATTAAAAAAAAAATAGAAAGAGAGAAAGGGAGAGAAGCAGAGAGGTGGGGCCCTTTGTTCCTCCAGTGAGCTCTATATCTTACACTAGTAGAGCCCCAGGACCTGGTGCATCTGAAGCCAAGGGTGAAATTCCATCTAGTTTTGTTCTGGACCAGCAGGGTCTGGCTGACACATGCAGCTTGCCAGGATGTTTGCTCAGCACACACCCAGCTAGCTGAAGAAAGGTAAGAAGCATTAGTCATACCATGTATACTGCAAAAAATAACCTACTGCAGATCCGTCCCAGCTTTTTTCCTTCTGCTGCCCAGTGAGGATGCTGAGTCTGGAAACACAGAAGACAATCTGGAAACTCAAGTTCCTTTGCAGCTGTAGACATCTAGTTAGAAATGCTTTGCTAGGATAGAAAGCTGCCAGCAGCAAGCAGGGAATGAGAAGTTACACCTGGATTGAGAAGAAATGCTACAAGGGAGGAGTCAGCTTGGAGAGGTTTGGCTTAAAAAATGAACAAACAGCAACAAAAAAATGCCAGGGTTAAAAATCCCAAAGAAAACAGCAGATTGTAAACAGAAGAAAAAAACTGGTATAGGATGATGTTGAAAAAAAAAATTAGGCTTTCATCCATACAAGATTTCTGTTTGTGATTATGAGATAACAAAGGATTATTCATGAGCAGCTTTTGCTGTGGCCTTTCCCTGCTTCCCACTACCTGCTCAGCTGGTCAATGGATGGTCAGCCAGCAGAACAGGAGATCCTGATGGCCTCAGTCAGCAAGGAGGAGGCTGAGTCTTGCTGGCAAACCTGTGTTTGGTGTCAAGCAAACACTCTTTTCAGTCATGCCAGGGTTTCAGCCATCTTCCTCAGGAAGACAACAGCCGGGCAATGAGTTTTAAGCAGCTAGCATTTACAGAGTAAGAAGTCTGTGCTGGTGATTGCAGATGTTGCAAATTGTTCCTAGTTGTAGGGTGTTGTGGGATAACATCAAAGGCTTCCACCAGTTTCATGGCTGTTTGGAATGAGATAGGCAGTGAGCCCAAACCTGCCTTGGCAAAAAGCCTGTGTTGTGCAGCTTAGCTGTCCTGCCAGCCATCTTAAGCAGGACATTCCTTATCTCCAGTTCCTTTCCATAAGGATCAAGTGTTCCTGGTTATTTGGCTTTTGACAAAAGGCTCTGTATGGTTATTAGCTGTAACACTATTCCCGGGCTTTAGGGAGGAGGGAGATTGTTAGGCTAGTTTCACTGTGGTGTTGACCTACTCATGATCTCCTCATCCAGTGTCAGACTCTTATCCCGACCAGGCATCTCACTGGCTCCTGCTTAGTTTCTTAAGCCTACCTGGAGCAGACTGTTAACTGGTGCCCTGTTCTGCTCTGCAACACACTTCCGTGATTAAGAACCCATTGGTAAAAGATGAAGATGTATTTGTGTAATTATGCAGGAATTCTCTGTTAACCTCCCTCAATTATTTTTAAAAGTATGTTGCTATGGGAAAATGCTTCTGGAGTCAGTTATTTTAAAGCTTTCTTCTTAGATACTTAAGCATACCCTTTCACTATTTTCAGATTTGAGACAGACCTTTACCCAGCTGGTGAATGTAGATGTAAAGGATGTTGCTCATTCTGCTGGGAATGAAGCATCATACCCACAGCTCCAAGACCTCAAAGCAAACCAGTGCAGTGCTTAATGAGCACTGGCCTCTATTAAAATATGAAGAAAATTATGGATAGTAAGTTTTAAAATTCCAGACAAAGTTTCTTTTCCTCACCATCTTAAAAGTGGATAAAGTAGGAAAGATACAAAGCTAATAATGACTTCTTTTAAAAACGCAAAAAGAGGAACAGAGTCCAAGTTGGACAAAGTTCAGGGGCTGTTTTTTTCTTGAAGCGAATTTACCTAAAAGTCCCGTGAGCTTTAAAACAGACTTTTCATTGCATAAGGTGCAGGCTCCTGAGTTGTGACTGATGCTAGGCATCTATATTCCTTCCATTTTAAGGGCTGGCTGCTACTGTCATGGAAAACATTCATGTTAGCTTCACCTTTTTGCAAAACAGTCAGCATTTGGTTTGGCTGAAGAAAAAATATTTTGGAATGGACCTCGCTGACCTTCTGCAAATTGATAGGTGTCCTGAAACAGGCAAAGCTGTTTCACAGGGTTGCAATCCAACCCATACATCTGCAGCACATCTTGCATTGCCAGTGTAATTGACGTTGTGACATTCTCAGGCTTCAAAAGCACTTTGAGAGCTTCTGATCAGATTTTGATTGGATACCGTATGTTACATGTCATCTCTGGGAGGAGATGAATTTAGGCATATACTCTGTAGAGTCTGGGTATTTGAGGCTCTCCTGTTCTGTATGCATTTTCCTGGGAAATTTCCAGTTCCTCCGAAGGAAGGAAATTCTGGGATTTGCACTGTTCTGGTGGATGCGTTCCATCAGGTTGTTGATGCGAACAACTGAATTCCCTCTCTTTTATGAAAGTGTCTATTCCTTTCGGGGTATCTGATGGTCTTGATGAAGTCCACAGTGCTTGCAACTCCTTTTCTAAATCTAGTCCAGAATTCTGGGGAAATTTAGGGTCTTCCGGGGTGGGGATGTAAGGACTCCTTCACTGATTTGACAGCAGGTATTTACTGACTTTCTGAACCTCCTTCAACCTGCCACAACAAGTAGAATGCAACAAAGTTTTCAGAAGGGGAATGACTTTGCTCCTGGCAGGATGTTGTATTGTGTAGTGAGGAACAAAATGTGTAACATTTTACATTTCATGTCCCAATTTGTATCCTCTCTTTGAAACATTTAAGTCAGTTCTGTTTTCAGGTTTTATTAACAATTTTAAAAGTATCCCCTCGGTAAATACTTTCTGCAACAGTTTCCTTGTGTGCCAAATTCCCAGCTTACAGCACTCCCTGACAGCCTGACTGCAAAAGCTTTATTGTAATATTATTCTCAATAATTTGGTAACTCTTAGTGTTTTCAGGAATAATCCAGATCCTGAAAACACCTTCTATTAACACAGTGAGTGATCTGGGAGCATTCATGCTGTTATCCTCATACAGCAGGAACAGAACCACTTGTACTTTCTTACAATGTGCTATGATTTTGCCCCACCACAGTTTAGTNCTGAATTAAGTTTTTTTTTTTTTTTTTTCTTTTTTTTTTTCTTTTTTTTTTTTTTTTTTTGAAACTTCTTTTGTGGTTTTAAGAGCCATGGTTTCCATTATCTTATTTTAAACAAATGAGGTTGAGTATTTGTCGAGACTCTCTGAAACACCAGGGTCACAGTCTGCTTGCACACAAGGCAACTGAACAGAGTTTCAAGTCTACATCTCCACTTAAGGATGGAGTTTCATCTTCAGCATATAATGGCAGTGCGAGTAAGATTTTTTTCCTTTTCTTTCTTTTCTTTTTTTTTTTCAAAAGAAAGTAAAGTGCATTGTATTTCAATCAGGACATTACAATTTTCCTTGTCCTTTCTGGAATTCAGAAAACTTAATGCATCACCAATTTTCTTGTTCACTTTGAAGAATCTCTTCTATTTTGTAGGNGATACCAGTATATCTCTGATACGATTAAAAAAATCTGTTCCTGCCATTTGTTGCAGAGGGATATTTAAAAAAAAAAAAAAACAAAAAAACCCCAAAAAAAAAAAAAACCAGAAACAATGTAAAAGCTTTTTCTGGGCACTTAGTTACAAGTAATTTCCACCTGAAATTTGCAATTAGAGGAACTAAATCTGTTGTCACTGGGTTTCTGAATAGTGGAATCGCTGCTGGAAAAAAAAAAAAAACCCCAAACAAACCAAAAAAACCACCCCAGGGCAAAGAGAGAAAAGTTGTGTTTTCCAGAGCTATAGAGGAAGCAAAGCATAAAATATGGCTGACAAAGTACCATCAAAGTACCATGAAGTACCTCAAGGTTCCACACAGACAATTGGCATTTGTAATCGCTGGTGGTGGGGGACATTTTGAGCACTGTCCAATCTCCCTTGCCTTCCCAGTATCTAGTTTAAATCCAATAGAGATGCCTGAAGGTAGAAGCCTAATGTACTTCTACAGCTGAAGGTAAGATCTGGATGCCTCCAGAGAGATACACCGAGTGCACAAAGCTACCTTGCATCAGTTGTTAGTTGTCTATCCACCCTAACCCTTTCAGTCAGCCATGTTAGCACAGTTCACATTAAAGCATGTGCTTTCCTCTGCATTCTTTGAACAGTAAGAATAGTGTAGGATTTCAGGATCTTAAGGAAATGCATCTCTTGTCTAAAGGATCTTCAGTATCCAGCTGGTATGAATTATGTCATTGGCTTCAAGCACTCACACATGCGTGCACACACACACACAGAGTATTTTTTGTCAAGGTCTAGGATGTGGTGAGGTAGAAAAATCATGTTCCTTAGCTATGGATTGTACTGGAAAGGTGACTTCTCTAGTTCCTTGCAAAGTGAACTCAAAGACCTAGAAGGCAGAGTGAGGTGACACCCTTCACCCCTTGTGTCTTGGCACGGTAAGTCTTGGGTAACGATCTGCAAAACCAAGTCCCAAGAAGCAGGGCTCCCACCATACTTTCCTTCCCCTCTCTCCTAGAGGAGATGAGGGCTCCCACCAAGCCACAGCAGAGCTGAAAAGATTCAGAGTCCTTTCACTTTGTCTTGGATCTGTGGGGAGAAAAGTGCCTACATCTCCTCCCTCAGGGACTTGGTCCAGGAAGAGAGGATGCAGCAAGGAGAGAATAGCCTTTTTTGAGAGCTAATGTGGCAACATATTCCAGCTTTTAATTTTTTTTTTTCCTCTTCACATCTTCACTTTCCAGGGAGAGGTGAGAAGTATCACAACACACAGCAGGGATCTTCAGCTTGGACTGTGTTACTAAGACCTGGCTGATACCCTGGGGACAGACAATCTCTCTGAAACTCCTCTGAGGCTATTAGGAGACTGTACTCCTTCGGGTCTGAAGAGGACAAGTTTTACGAGTCTCTGGAGAGAGTGTGAAAAATAACATTTAACTATTTAACTGTATTGTCCTTCCTGAGAATAGTGGAAGAGGGCATGTCTATCTTCCTGCTCACAGGGACCTTCTGGAAGTGAATTTTCAGTCCCTATCTATAGCATAAGAAGATAATAAAGACTGAAAGACCTCGGCTTTCCACCAGAGTCCACATACGAAACCCACCTTGTTCTTACTTCCAGAGAGCAAATAGGTGTTAATCAATAAGATCAGTCTGTAAAGTCCTGCTTGGGACTTAGTCTGAAAATAATTCAGTAATACCATGTATTCTACTGGCTGTACATGGAATGCAGATATTCAACACATTGGTTGTTTCCAGATGTTTGTGATAATGTTTTTGGGTTTTTTCCTGAGAAGGGAAAAAAGTATCTCTTTACTAAATTCTGTCATGATTATAATGTTTAGTCTCCAAGGCCAGAGCAATTATTTTCCATTTCCCATTGATATCCAATGCCCTCCAGCCGCACTGTAGATTAGCAGACACAGGTGCTAAATTTAGCAGAATTAGAGTGCAAAGCTACTAATTAAACTAGTCACGACAGTCACTGCCTTCAGCAGTGATGCCTTGCAGGCCTCTTTGGGAAAAAAAAAGCGCATGAATTTACAGGTTTTCCAAGGAGCTGTGCTGGGCACAGAGGCCTGCTGAGTGCAACCCCCAATTTAGCTACATGGGGTGGAGTGGCACTTGCCCTGTGTCATTTCACCTGTGAAGTTCAGTGCCAACCTGCAGAGGACCAGCACATTCATAGCCTGGAAAAAGAGGTGCACTCTGCTGTCCAGAGGGGAGGGTAGCACGGCACTTGGGGTTTGTGCTAATTGGATAGAAGTTCAGTGTGCCCTGGGTCCGGTCCACCTCTCTTTTTGGAGCTCACATCTGAAAGCATCATTCTACTCTGCAGCAGAAATAGCAGCAGGATGGTGTAACCCAGCAAATTAAAAGATGATTTCTCTAATTGCCACTGCTAAAGAGGCAGTCTGGGGTCACTGCACTCAAGTGAGGACTTTCTTGTTTTTTTTTCACTGCTCATGGAAGATGCTAAAAATGAAATCTCTTTAAGTAATTTCTACCCTCATTAATGCAAGAGCTATGACATTCCTTTTCATGATTCCTTCCTTTTAGTGACACCATGGAAACCTCAGGATTTTTAAAGGCTTTGAAGAGCATAATTCACTGGGAATTTGAGAACAATTCTCCTGGTATGCCAGGGAAAAAAACTCAGCTTGTTCTCCTTGAAAACAACAGTAAAGGCCTTAAAACACACTAAATTCAACAAACAAAATCCTGAGTTTGGAGCTGCACTCACTTTAACTGGAATTCGTGACTAATAACGATCTACTACAAAATGTAACAGTTAAGTTCTAGCTGAATCCTCAGAATAGGTGTTCAAGATGCATATGTTTTGATACTCTCAGCAGGACTGAATTGCACTCCAAGTTCTATTTGTTTGCTGAAACTAAGAGAAAGCCAGCAATGCTTCCTGCAGATCCCAAGCTTATGCTTTCATAGCTCACTCAAGCTGCTGGTATTTTGTGGAATAATTAAGGAATGGGTACAAATGCATTTTGGAGTTTTAATCTGAATGTGCTATCAATATTTAAATGTACCATGTGGCTGTATGTAGCTGTGTGTTGTAATTGTACGGCTGCGTTAAACTTCCCCAGCAGGTGCAACATGCAAAGAAAACCAGCACATTCCTTTTTAGACAGCTTACACTGAGCTGTCAGCAAGAGCAGAAATGGACTTATAAGTAGCTGGTGTCACCAGCTGTCTGCAAATGGTGACAGTACCATTGGAACAGATGAGATGAAAACAATACAAGTAGACACAGCAGGAGTGTCCCCATAGGCCAAGTGGTATTTCATGCAACTGAATGAGTGAGCCGCTATTGTTTCCTTGAAACGTAAGAACTCGTCTTAAACAGTAAGTGGAGCTTATCAGTTCAGCACAAGTAAACTGATAAGTTGAGCTCGATAGATTAGACTTTAAATATTGCTGTCATCTTTGATTTGCATGCTGGGGAGATGGAGAAAAACTCTTGAAATGAGGGTAAAAAAGACCCATGTAATATTTTGAATTCGCAATCAAGTGAATATTAATATAATATGGTAGATCCTGTGGTGGCCTGGCCCTAAGTTCCTGTTTTACATGACAAGTATTTTTATGAAATAATTTTTTCTGAATGGAACATTAAATTATTTTCTCTAAGGTAGAGCAGGAAAACTGCATACGTCTCTGTGCCCTTGAATTCTGTTATTTGCTCTTTCAGGCAAGCAGTTGGCACCAGTATGTTACACAATATGCAAGAACTTAAATCCTCAGTAGCTGAATGCTAGTCCTTTGTAAACAAATTCTGGCTGTTTTGTCCCTTGATGCAGGGCCCATTGTGGCACACCCCTGGACTTCTGTCTCAGCTCACTTTCTACCATCTCCACAGATGACTAGGCTTTAATTTCACCAGAGCTGTATTCCAAGCTAATTAGTGCATAGCAGGAGCTGGGGAATAGCTGGGTGACATCCATTGTCTGACACAGATAGCAGCTAAAGGTGGAAAAATTCAACAACAATGTTAAATTACCACAAGGCAAAACACACACACCAATAAGAGCTTTCCCTGTTAGACCACACACAACTACAACATAAACTTCACGTTACCACTCTGCTTACTATTACGTGTTACATGGACTGCAAGTTTCATTCCAAGATCATAAACCTCCATTCAAAGGCTTATATTTGCAGCTTGCCATGTCATATGTTCCCCAAGGTCATTTCACAGAGGGAGTGATGGGGGAGGCACAGAGGGCAATGATTTGCAAAGGTCCCACACCGTGATGGTTTCAAGTCTGGCACGAGGATCCAGAGATTCTGACTGTCAGTACTAGGGGTATAAGGCACATAAGACAAGTCTCTCCTCACCCACCCACCTTCCCTAACTTCATTTCCCCTCTGAAAGTCGAGAACTGCCAGACCTAAGAACTGCATTTGAGCAAAGCCTGCTCCCAGGCCCCTTTAGCACTCACACACCACTCATGAAGACTCTGTAATTGGTGCAGTGACTGTGGAACTATGGTGGAACTACAGTAAAATATACTAAGAATACAGACTGTGCTGTACTGTCCATTTTTGTAAGCATAATAATGAGTCCCCAAGAGACAGCCAATAAAGCCCAATTATTCCATCCAAATGGTCCAGCTCTCAGAGGTTGGCGGGTTTGATCACTAATTGTGTCCTACTGGAAACAGTGAAAAAATGAAGTAGGATCCTGAATCGTTAGTAGGAAAAAGTCAACTTTGATTAGGCTTTTGATGTTATTTATTCTGCAAATCTTCCAGTTCCCCGCTGGAGGTCTGACAAGCAATCCCTTCCTCCTGCACTGTTCCTCCTAGGGAGAAAGTGCTTGGTCATGGCTGAGCAAAACCACATTGGACAGCAATTACTTTTCAGGATATAAGCACTCCTTCTTAAACTGACTATAGTGATCATTTAGGAACAACATGATTTACTTCCTCCCCTGACAGATATTGTGCTGCCTATGCAGTATTTTCCACAAGGCTGAGTCCCACTCCACTCACTCAGGTCAAGTATCTCATTTGAAGTGATCTATGAGGTCATGAACTGAAATCCCTGAGGGGGTAAGGTCAGGGATTTAGGGTGAGAATGGAAGTCTGTATCAGTCCTCCCATAAGCCAGCAAGGGACCCAACACATTCAGCCACTGAGCAGCCTTGAACTTGAGATTTAAGCAACACCAGTGGTTTTAATAGTCTTATTCAAAGAGCATCAGGGTAGGGCAGGTATTTTGCTCTGTTAAAGAAGGTATCTTAGACCACAGTACATTTACTCCATGGCAAGTGTGCCTGTTCTTTTATTAATTGGCAACAGTATGATATTTCACCTCAGCCAGGTGCATCCTCTGAGGGTGCCTTTCCCTTCCCTCCCCTGTCACACACAGCTGGGACCTGCCATTTGCATGGACAGTGGCAGATGTTCCCCTGTTTTTATCATGTCTCAGTGGAGAACTTGCTCTCAGCCCGCAAGTAGCTTCATCATGACTGTTATTTGCAGACATCTGGTAGATTATTCTACCAGAATGACCTTTTTCTCTTAAAAAATAGTTTTAAAAACATTCGAGCTATCTTAGCTAAACTGCCACAAATTAGAGCAATAATACTGAGAAATAATTCTGTGATGACTGGTGATAAGTCCACGATAGACAAACACACAGAGCTTCCCCATCTGCACGTGCTGGAACGTCACAAAAATCCAGAAGCCACCACACTGCAGAGAAAGTACCTCACTGATACTTAAAGGATCATCAATATCATTGAATTCAAAGAGATAGAATTTCTAACTTCCCTTGACAGCATGCAACCTAAGTGTAGTTAAAAATACAGCCAGTGGGTTTTCAAGTGCAGGGTAATGCAGTGCTAGCAATTTAAGGTTTGTGCTCTTACACGCAGAAGTTGCACACTCGGCAATTTTAGATTTCAGTCCTAGAGGTAGAACTGTGAGATTTATAGGGGATGACAAAAGTGATTTTGACCCTCTGTCCTTTTCTGCAGCTAGTACCTTTGTCCTTCATGCTGTTGCTCTTGATTAACATTTGCGACACGGAGCCTGGGAATAGCACAGATGCTGCACTGGCACCACCCTCATCAGACCTCACAGCAGCTTGCTTTCAAATAGGAAAACTAAGTCAGAAAACTGGCGAGCCCTCCCCAAGGCACTTCATTAAGATTAGTAGGTAGTCATTCCCCAAATTCCTCAGCAGGTTTCCTGTAGCCAGTAAGCATTGTTGGCCACTGCATGCACAAGTGGGACTGCAGAACGTGCTGTGTTTCCTCTTGCCCATTGAGTGAAGTGGCTGCACCATCACGCTGTATCCAAAGCACACCCTGTATGCTCCACTTGCATATATATATAATTTAGTACTGGTCACGTCTTGACAACACACTATTTAATTTTTGTATGCCCTCTGGCATGTAAGCCTGTTTTCTATATTAGCTCCACAGATGGAGGAATTACAGGGACCTATTTTTTGCTATGTGGATTCTCCACTGTAAAGGATCAGCTCATGAGCTTGTGTCTTAGTAAGAATGTTAACAAAACCTTTCCTGCTGTCTATTTCCTGAGAATTTACAGCAATATAGTATCATTGATATCTCAAGAACATTTATCAAGTTAGAATGAACTTTGTCAACAAATTCAAGAATAATTTGTAGGAAGCCAGACAGAAAACATGACTGTTCAAGCTTTGCTTATCTTAAGAAACCAGGCTACGAAACCCACAAATGAATACAACAAAGACAGCAAAGGCAACCTCCCTCTCCCCCAGGTCTGTAAGCAACTACATCCTTCCTTTGGGTAAAGAAAAACAGTGTTTCTTCCAAGAGAGAGGAAGAAAACACAATGTGAAAAGCAGCCTGCATAGGAAGTATTCTTAGCAGGCAAAAAAAAAAAAAAAAAAAAAAANAAAAAAAAAGAAAAAAAAAATTCATCGTAATTCCAAGTTCTTTCTCTCTTCTCTCAAAAAGCCCTTCTCCTCCCAGGATTAATTCAGATTACTGAATGAAAGCCCTCAGCCAGGTGTGCTCATATAGCGCTGGATGCCATTTGGCAGTGTCAAGAGGCAGCCTTGCCCTCAGAGCTTTGTGGTCAAAATGGACTTACTGGTTTGAGGGCTTTGAAGACAAAAGTCCTTTGACCATTTCAAGGACAGGTATAATCCGTTCAGGAGAATGAATTTCAACACGGGCCACTTTAGGCCATTCAGTGCCTGCAACTTGTTACTGAGAGGCAGAAAGAGCAGCCACCAGGCAGAATCAAATCCTGCTGGCAGCAGGATTTATACAGGAGTCTGTGGCCAGGCTCGGATGGTACCCATAATGAAACAACGAAGACACTGCAGGAAGTGGCAATTATTTTGTAAGTTAAGATCTCCCTTGTCAGCAATTTCGATAATGGCAGTAAAAATAATTCTTTGTGAGAAACTCTTGTGTACCAAAGAAGAAGGATAGGAAACTAAAAGTAAAAGCAGCTAGTGGAGGAATGCAGTAATGTTCGTTTTTTTTATTACTGATTTGCATTACAATTACTTAGCTTTCTATAGTAATTTCTCCTGCTGTAACTTTCTTGTTTACATTCCTAGACCTGACATAGCACTAATTTCTGCATTTCAGCCCTTGGTACCATCTCAGCATTTGTGTCTGCCTTGCTCTGCCCTGCTGCTTCCTGCAACAGTCAGATCCAGTCTCACCCAACACACAGTGCTCTGGAGCGAGCATTTCTGAAGTACAGGAGTCCAGCTGTGGTCAGTAACTCCAGCACAGACAGTCAGAATAAAGCATGTGGTTTGTGTAACAGCAATCAGTTTGAGATATTGGTGTTCTGGGGGACCAGACTGAAAGAGAATTGGGCTTTTCCAGCCTTTTGTAAGGTTTAAATACCATACTCGTCCCTACCACCTCCAACAATTACTTTGAGCTATGTGAAGGTGAAACTAGTTGAGAGCTGGAGATTATATTTTGAGAGCAGGCAGCTCAAATAAATCACTGCAACGGTAAATGTGATCCTTAATGAAGATAGATGGGCCAAGAGGTCATGCAAGGAGTTAATAAAAAACCAGGGAAACCTCTTTTGATCTGTTCCCTTCCCTGGTGAACTTGCCAATGTCCTTGTAAGCATTGGTGGCACCAGTAGCAAAAATGTGTGTCCTGCTGCTGCCAAACATATAGATGCTGGCCATGTCCCTTACCTTGGGAAGCTGGGTCTTTGAGCTGGGAGATCGCATGCAAACCATTATTTCACTAAAGCAACTACTCTGGAATGCATATTTCTCCGCAGATAGAGACCACTCCACAGCTTCACTGAATTCAGCAATCTTAAATGCAGTCCTGGAGCAAGACAGTAGCTCACACTTACAGATTCCTGGTCCCTGAAAAGTTCTGAAATATCGTAAAATCACTCTGAAATCAAGTTTCCACTCTTTTTACGGGCTGAGCTTTGTTTTTCCTCTCCCATTTCTGACATGCTCTATTTGTACTTGGAAGAAGAGAGAAAAAAGCAACAACAGGAAAAAATTGTTGTGCAGAGATGAACCTCAGCAATGTAATCTTTCTGTGTCAGTGAAAACTTACCCTCCTCTTCTGTTACTTGGACAATAAACCCTTCAGAAGGCTTACGCTACCTGGCAACCACCAACGAAACAAGAGTTTCTGCTGGCTCTGGTCAATGCTCTGCTTTGTGCCAGTCTGCAGAGCAGTATGAGCCCAGCATCCTAATCTGGTTTAGGTGAGGTTCTCCACCACCCCCTCCTTTCACTTGCCTTATTAAATCCTACATCAGGCATAGCTCTTGTGAACCAAGCCTCACTTTGCAAAACTCAGGCAGGCTATCAAGCTTGTTGTGCATGTAATTTCTCACCTCCACTGGATCCTGAATACTGCATGAGCCTTCCTCTGTTTTCACGTGGATTTTAGCCTGTGAGTGCTGCACAGTAAATTGAGAAGCTACCGAGAAGCAGTGTTGCTTTCACATTTCTGTCTCATCCCATGGTTAATAAACATTAAACTTGCTGACACTGTAAAACAGCATCCAGGGGATGGTTGATACACTGTAAGTATTTGTGTAAGCACAAAGTTATAATTACAAGTCCTGCTATCCAAATGCATGTCGATATGCAAAAGCCTGGAAGTACAGCTATCCACTAGATCTTAATGAAATGAAAGGTCAGTAATGCTATGATGCTAAATGTCTTCAAGATTCTGAATCTTATATGCTTGGCCATAGCTTGACTCAAGCTTTGTGATTTCCTTATTTGTTGCAGTATTGCCAAGTTATAGATATAAAAGTCTGGGGGGAAAAAGGCTGTGAGAAGAGAAAACAAGATTGGCATTTCTGTTTAGTTTAGCCTTTTATGTTGGGACGGATTTTCTTTCAGGTAAAAACCTGTAGGTCTTCTAATAGTCTACTTCTGCTCGTAAGCATACAGCTTAGTTAGATCAAGATGACACATCTGTAAATCAAGCCCTTAAAATCTGCATGGAGCAGTAAAAACTGCCATGTGGGTAGAGGAGAAAAAATTCTGTTTTTTTCATCTACCTATATTTTTCTTTTTTAAACCTTAACTTAGAGATAAATTAGGGGAAATGGACACGTTTTTAAAATCTACACAGTTTAGTGCAGCTTTATGCTCAATCTCCAACTCCTGTCAAAAGGAAACAAGAAAAAGCTATGAGACGAAGATTGTCATCCAAAAAGGTCATATTGTTGTAAGAGGAATGAATGAGTGAATGAATGGGCTAGCCTCTTACAACAGCACGCTGAGTGCTGCTTAACCTAAAAAAAATGGCTGTTGAATAACCAAATGCTTTTCAAAGAGGAAAAACAGGGGCAGTCAAAGACTTAAAAAGGCTCAAGTTTAGGTGATTGAACTCCGGGAGTTTCTTGTTCTAAGGAGGAGCTAGAAATGGGAGATGGAAAAGCATAATAAATTATGAATGATTCAAGGTGTAAAAATTCTGTTCTCTCTAACTAGAGACACAATGGCAAGGAGACACCTGATGGCTCTAAAAGGCGATGACTACAAAACTTAAGAGGGCAAGGACTTCACAAAGAGCAAGAACTTCTGTGCCCCAGGGTGTCAGCAATCACAGCAGAACTCAGAGAGAGACTAGACCATTTCTGTGACTACTGGCAATAAAGTTACAAATAATTACACAAACTTAAGAGGAGAGATTAAATATTGTGTTTCAGATCTTAAGCCACCGTGCAGTTATTAGAGAATAGGGTTGGACAGAGATGGGAAAGGTCTCTTGTACATCCTTCCACATGTCACCCTTGGGGAGGAGATGCTGGAGCATGGGTGTGCTGTCTGTTTCAGGTGAGAGGTTTTGTAATGACGAAGCCTTTGCAGTTCACATGCACACTAATGTGACTCTGAGGGCTTGCTTTGGAGACTGGCTATTCATAAAGATACAAGGCCTAGAAATTCTTGGTTTCTGTTAATATTTGGGTTACAATATCCTGGTGGTAATTCAATACCTTTGCCATTTCCTCCCTGCCTCTTTTGTGGACACGTACTTGATTTACAGGATTTTGCTTTTGAATGTATGCTAGTGCTTTAGGTCTCACTCCTTGTTCACTGGTAGTGCAGCAGTCACAGATGGCTGATTGTGCTTCAAACTGCCTTGGTAGCACCCCGAGCAGGTGTTGGCTTTGCCCTGCCCTGCTGACAGAGTTGGAGTTATGTTCCCTGAGGAGCAATAATCCACGCCTGAAGATGTTCTGCAAGAGGCCTAGCTAGTATCACGCTGCAGAGATTTTAGTATTGTTAACCAGTAAGTCTTGGAGTACAATGTCAAAGAACTCCATGTTCCTTCCAAAGTATCATTAATATCATTATTTGAACTAAAAAAGAGTTCCACTATATTTAACAAGAAACCTTGAAATTAATTGGATTATATTGCAAATATTATTATTTCAAGCTTCACAATGAAACAGGGACCATTAACTGCATACTTACTGAGGATGATAGTTATAATCAGGAAAAAGCTGATTAAAGGCAGCACATGTTGAAAGATTGTAGGATCTCTGTTTATTTTTCAGAGAAACAACACTACAGACAGCGACAAATTGTTGTAATTACAGTGTCTCAAGCACTAGATGCAAGGTGTTCAGCTAAAAAATATTTAAAATATGGATTTTTCCATCTCTAATTGGGCAGGGTGCTCTGCAGTGCCAGCATCAACAGCATCCGTAAAGATTTTCCAGGCGTGACCTTGTGTCCTTGGCTGCAGCTGAGCCAGGGCACCAGGCAGAAATGTGTCTGCACTGGGGTGAGTGAGGGTGGAAATTGACTGAAATGAGAATTTCAGCTCTTGCTTTGCACTGCTCTATTAGTGGTTTTTTTTGTGATTGAAGCAAGGAATTCCCAAGCATGCACAGAAAGATGATCCTATTCATTCTAAGCGTCTCTCATATGACTAACTCACTCCGTAATCTAAAATTAGGGAGTCCCAAGGGAATATAATCTCTTTTGGTCTTCTTTTCTGCTGATCTAATAATATTTGATCACAAGAAGCTATATGAAAGAATCAAGCCCATTGAATTAAGTTGTGGGCACAGTCTCACTTTTTATTGACTGCCTCCTCCTTACTCAGCTGTGAGATCAGTTCAATGTGTCAGCAGCCTCAAGTGTTCCATCATTTGCCTAGGATGGACAGCAAGAATAAATGAGATGTGTTTTTCTGGAGGCCACATCATTCTTTCAGTATTTCTTGAAGAGGCTGAAGAAAGACTAGCTGTGATGAGACAGGAGCCCACCACCATACTTTCTTGTCATATCTGAATGCCAGCTGCATCCATGTGGGAACCTATACCTTGCACTCTGTCCCTTGCACAGTCTATTTTATTTGAGGAATCACAGCATTTCTCACATGCTGTGGCTGTTTCTGGCACTTTGTGTTATCCCAGATTATGGCCTGCAAAATAGAGGTGTAGGAGTGTTTGGAGACAAGTTGCTGGAATGAAGAACAAAGCACTCCATGCTCTCCCCAGAAAGATGTACATTCACAGGAGCACTGCTACGAGACTCAATTTCATTCCTGAATTTTAATCACTAATAGAGTGATTAAAATAAATAGAGCAGTATTATCTTGTAGGAGAGGCTGATGTCCCCTTCTTCTAGCATGTAGTTACATCATGCATAGCAATTCTTAGATGATAGACAGAAGCCCTACATTTGTTCCTGAATCTCAGAGAAAATCTGGGAGTCAGAGCATGACTTAGGTTTGCTGATTGCCATGGTTGTTACAGTAAGAGATTTTAAAGCTTCCTGCAGTTTCTGCCTCACAGTCTTGAGCCATTTCTGCAAGAACATACAGAGTGACAGGATATTGTAGACAGAACTGCATGTAAGATGCCCAACACTTCTCACAAAAAAAGCACAATGGTTTGGCCATTTCTGCAGGATGGGGGTATGAGAAGTCATTAATATTTTTAATTTATGTCTAAGGTGATCCAGTGTAGCTGGGCAGCCCAAGACAGTAACAGAAGGTACCAAAAGCTTTTCAGGGAAAACAAGCATAGGACAAAGACTGAAACACAAAAAGCCTATGCCATCTTCAGTATACACTCTCCCAAATCTGGGATAAGGTCAGGCTACCCAAATCCCATTGTTCCCCTGCTATGCATCAACATTTGTCCAACTGCTGGTAAAGGAGCTCCAGATCTCCATCACTGACTAGCCTGGAGAAGGTCAGCTTGCCACTGCTGTCAGCTCATCTGTGTACTGGTCTGAGGGATCCACCACCTGGCAAATCCCACAGACATCAAATTTACAGAGCTGAATTTTTTGTTGTAGTTTGGGTTGTTTGTATTTCTCAGTTTAAGGCATATGCTTGTGTGTAGCATAGGAATGCTTTACATTCCTCACAGAAAGGCAAGGCAAGTCACCCACTTTAATACTCATGCAATGGGAGACCGAATTATTATACAGACTTCAGTAAAATACTCCATACTTCTTTCCCCCTGGTGTTCCTGCTTCATCCAACACAAGGAATGAAAGGTTGTCACTTAATCAGCAGTCATTCAATATTTTGTTTTCTTGTCACTCAGCTTGTGGCCCTTGGCTTTCTTTATGGTGCACGGTTCAGTCCCCAATGTAGGAACAAATTTCATCATTTCCTTATGGCCTCACCCCCACCACACATCCCTACAGCATCCAAGTGCTTTGAAGTATTAAAAAACCTACTTATGCAATCCCACTGAAAACGCTGTGTTACCCTCACTTTACAGAAGGCAGCTGATGCACAGAAGGATGTAGCTTTCTGGAAAGGTCAACATTGCGTACTCAGTGTGTATATTCTGCTATTCCAGTTTAAACATGTAGAGTTTAATCCTTCACATCAGGCGGCATGTGGGCACACACAGAATGCCAACTGGAAACAACGGAGAGCTGCAAAACTTCCGCAGTGCCTTGCAGGCTGGGAAAGGATGCCTTTCTCTAGGACCATATTCAGCTGCCAAAGGCTCCTTTCCCCTTCTACCAATGCCTGCCCCATTTGTTATGTATCTTCTAACTTCAATTCTTAGTGAAAAAGAGGTAGAAAACAAGAATTCAGAGTCAACGGAATGGAAATGTGAGGAAGGAACATGGAAGCCTTCTAGTTCGCTCACTTCCCATGATGCAGAAAGAGGTAGCTCTGCCTTACTTTATGCTCCAGGACCAGCAATTCCTCCATCTTTCCAGGTAATTCTGTCAGCATTTTGCTGCTTGCAGAACTCTTTGCATTTTCTTGACGAAGCCTAACCTACATTTCCTTAACATGGCTCAAAAGTTTTGTCCTACCCACCGCAGACAGAAAGAGCACATATGTCCTCCTTTGGAGAAATGGGCTTCTTCCCACAGTCACAGCTTCTCACCAGAGCTACACTCTGCGTTCACAGTCCTGGTAGGAATGCAGCGTGTGATCAAAGGAGAACTGTGCCCACGATACATGGTGGTGGGATGACGGGAGGAGCAAATCAGGATTTGGCAGGCATCCTTGATGATTGCATTGCCTAGCAAGGTCTTTGCTGCCCACCACAACTATGTTCTTCTAACATCATTCTTCAGAAGTGTATTTATGTACATGCATATTATTCTTTATAATCTATTTATGTACACGTGTATTTTAGTAAGCGCCACGCAAATTCAGAAACTGATGCAATAGGGTATCACTGCAGCAGCCAAACAGCACAGACCTGGTGACAGCCCTTCCCAAAAATGTAACCAGAGTATTGTTTGAAGTTCTAAGACTTACTCTTTGATGCTTCAAGCACATACTTCCTCTACACTCTTAAACAAACACCCAGTTAAATTTATCAGCCACTGACATTCTCATGCTTGATGTTGATTAGCAATTCTGCATTAAATTAAAATTTATGCCCAAGCTATTCTACCACGTGGCTGGCCACAAATCAACAGCCCAGGAGCAATTGTGCTCTTTTAAGCCTACCCCATTTTCTCAGTACAGAGCTGAAGGCAGTGGGAGGCTCTCTCTGGGGAGAGCCTTTACTGCTCACATTAGCAAAGTTCCCAGGAAAGGAGTAGAGCAGATTCTTACAACTGACAGGAAAAAAAAAGCCCAAACTCTACTCACTGGATCTCAGTGCATCTGGTACCATCTGGTGCAGCTCCAGAGATGGTCTGAACATGTCCAGCCAGCAAAACGCTCTTCTGCTGAGAGTTGAAGAGTTCAGTAGGAAAACCAGTTATTCAAGATGAATTTTATGAATGCCAGATAGTAAGGAACAGCTTGCAAAATCAGTCTTTCAATCAGCTGTCCCAAGGCTCCCTGCCACTACTGTATGTTTCTTCAGCTGCAGAGTGAAATAGCAACAAGTTTCCCTCTGTGAGTCTCTGCTCAGTGGAGATCTTGATGTTGATTGCTTCATCCTGCCTGGGATGAGGCTTGCTGCGAGGGCTGGACTTCTGCCTGGAGAGCCACACTTACTTGTAAGAGGGTGTACTTTCAGCTTGCTGAAAGCACCGATGAGGCAGGAGTGTATCTATGTTAAGGATGAGCGGGAATAATAATTTAAAATGCTTAATAGTATAGAAAGAATTTATGTCGTTCACTATGCTTCAAATGAAGTTGCATGTGGTTTAAAAAATAAAACAAATGAAACCCCTAGAGCTTGTGCGCACACTGCATTCAATCTTTGTCTATCTGTTCTGTGATACAGCTTTCAGAGCTTGCAGTAGTAACTTCATTGCCCCAGAGCTGTTCTGAACACTTAACTCGTCAGCACATACCTCAACAAGAACATTTCCATTTCTGCATCATCATCCCACAAATGAAAACCACTAATGCAAAACAGCTGATATTCCAGATTCCCTCAGTTAGAAGAGCAGACAATATTCAAATCTTTTCAGTACAGATTAATTCTGTTAATAATAAAGAGTCAGAGGGTACAAACCATAAAGAAGAAAAAAAAGTATATGCCTTTTAACAATGTGTATTGCAAATTTTTCAAATTATCTGAAACAATCCATTTCATTGTTGCTCATAAAAAACCTCTTTAGCAATTCACACCTAGTGGAGTTCACAACAGAAAACTAGACAAGTAGTTTTGACAGTTCAGTGCTGGCAAGCTAAGGAAAGGACCACCTGTCCATCCCTACTCCTAATGTTGCTATTGATTGGCTGTCTTTTAAGTGCTCCAGGAAGAAGCAGGAGGAATCCAAAAGGAAAATTTAAGCTCAATACTGAAAAAATTCACAGTGAAGCACTCTATAGAGTGGTGTCTCTGAACAGCTAGCAGCAGTCCAACCAGCTGTGTTGTTTAGGAGTGGATTGGCCCAAACACCAAACCATACAAACCCCCACGGTCTCAGTCTTTTATAGGCAAGACAAAATCAACCTACTCAAAAGCTTTTTCTCTCTTTAACTATTATTCTGGGGACGGTGGGAACAGAAAACTGCCCAATTGTGAAGGTGCAGGGACTTTTGTGAATGTGCCCCAGCACCGAAACTAGTCCATCCTTGTTCCAGAAAAAATATTTCCTGTTTTTGCAACAGGAAGCCAGGGTCTCAGCATGATATTCCGCCAGAAATAATGTCAGTTTTCTCCCCTGCTAGCTTGTCCTGTGATCTTGTCATTCAGCTGCAGGGCCATGCGACAGGCACAGGTAATCACCAAAGCAACCCAAAAACTATAAGCTTTCCACAGTCACTGACTGTAAAACACAGCTGATGTCATGTGGGTCTGGAGCTGTGCTCAGAGTGATCGTAGAGCTCAGCTTTTCAAGCCCAATGCCCATTTTTATGCTCTCACGTGTGATGCTCTGCCCAGCTCTCCCCTCATTGAGGCAAGGCCAAAACTCCCTCCATAGCTGTAGCTTGTCAGTGCTGCCAATACCATGTCTCCACTTTAGAAGTCAAGGCCAGCACACTGGGGATACCCCGTGTTTCTAAAGGAAACATTTCTTCCAGCTTCGCTTGCTCACAGCTAAACTTGAGAGCAGCTGCTCTGACAGCACAAGGGAAGGCTCCTGGGCTGTAGGACACAGTGCCAGCTACAAAGCTACTACAAACCAGCTACCAAAAAAAAAATAATTTCCTTTGGTCCCGCTGTACAAAGTTGATAGTGGGGATTCTGCTTCCTCAGGGTGTTGCTCAAAAATTTTTGCCCATTTATTCTGCTTCAGTGACCCTTGCTTTAAGTATTGGCTCTCAGCAATACAGGATCAGCGAACAGACATGAAAACCAACTGTATTTAAAAACCCCATTTCAAATACTTGTTCTTTGAATTTCTACCCTTTGATGCTGATATTTCTGCTGTCTCCACTGTTACCTACAGAATCTACTGGCAGCAGAGGGCTGCAAGTCAGCTCAACAGATGCTGGAAATGCCACTGCTCCCACTGAGCTCATCTGAGAGACTGGTGGCTCTGATGAAGTGCACTGAGACTGAGAGCATTGCAGAAGGAAATTATGCTTCATTCTGGAATTAGTATAGCAAGACATACTGTTCACTCAAGCTTTCTCCAAGCTGTGATTAAGGTACAGAGACAAAACCCACTAGTCTTTGGCAGTCGCCAGCCTCTCTACAAGAGCATATCTGAATTTCTGCTTCCCATGGGCAAAGGCCACTTCACAGTCCTCTTATTAGAGAGTAGAAAAAGCATCTTCATGCTTTCTCCATGGGCTGCCCCCTGTAAATAGACCCAACTCTATACAGCCAGCATGGATCCAATCTCATCCACTTCCTCTGTCTCCTCCGCCACGTGGACCACACAGCGCTTGGAGGACTGAGTTCATGTGCCTCGAGATCTCTGCTTCCAGGGCTGACAAGTCTTGTTCCCCTTATGTCTTTGCGCTTGCTGCAGACCACTTTCTTGTTGGTTTTGTTCACTTCACTTGAAAGTTTTTTGGGGCATGGTTCGTTTCTTCTGAGGCTGAACAGCTTCTTCAGGTCCTGCTGGTTCCAGGACTTGAAGTCATAATCCATTGCCATATCTGTGATGGTAATGTGGTGCTGACACTGGACAGCTTGGATTCTGATCAAAATATCAGCCTGATGCCCCAAATCTAATTTCAGGCCTCCAGTCACAGAGTTTTGACTTTAGATTTTGGTCTAGACCTCTTTTTTTTCCTCTTTGAGAGGCTCTTGAACAACTGTCAGAAAGAGTAGACTTGTGATTCAGAAATAAAAAGGTGTGGCAATAACTCTAACCCCTTTTTAAATAACATCTTAATCTACTGCTAAAAAGTACTTTTAAAACTCATAGAAATACATTCCTACACACTAAATAAAGCACTAGGCATTAATTTCAAAGAAAATAGAAATGTCACTTCAGTTTAAAACGTCATTGGTCATTTTCATAGAGCAACTGCTGTTCATGCAGTACCATTTAATTTCAGCCATGTATTTATAATCATTAAAGGTCTTCCCCAATATGTAGTTTTCTCCATCATCAAAATATCATTGCAAGCAACACCTCATGGGAAACATAGTAAAGACAGCAAACCTGCTTGATTAGAGTTGCAGGTTGTGAGGTAAGAAATACTGAGCAAAATTATAGGTCACCTGTGATCCCACAGCATTAACCCTGTGCCTGCAACCAATACACACAGATATTGATTTAAAGAAGACTATCACACAAAAGCCCCAGCACGACATGCACAAGGGATCTGATGCCTCCAAATCAGAACTGGACACAAAGAATGAGCGTATCAAAGTGGATGCCCAGATATTGCACCAAAGTCTCCTGAAAGCTGAAATACTACCAGTGCATAAAGCAGGAATGAGCGAAAAAGAAAGCCGGTGGGAGGAAGGAAAGGGAGGGGGAAGTGTCCTTTGATAGCAGACAGAGGATGATGTTTTTTGGCGCAGCCGATATGCCAAAGGAATGAGAACAATGAACAGTCACTGGGGCCCTCGGTCAGATCACGACATCTATTAAATGCAAAACACATAGTCCCACTTTGACTATTTCCTTTATGTTTACTGCATAATGGGGAGAAAGGGAGTTGAGATGATAAGTTGTGAAGACACGACATGAAAAATTACGGATTTTGTTGACAGCTGAGAAATGAAAATGCTTTCAAGATGGGAGTCCCACTGTTGATGGACACCTGGTGACTTTGCTGGATAGAATGGTTTTCTAGATGTCTTCACCTCCGATGTATGGCTTCTGTGGAGCAAGAAAATATTCAAGCCTGAGAGCTCTTGCTCAGCTCTCAAGCTTATTCACTCAGAAGTTTTTGTAAATTAAAAACATGTTGGCACACTCAGATCATGCACTATGAAACAAACTTTCTTCAAACCCAGGCAAAACTTTCCACTTCTCTAAAAAAGAACTTGCCTAGAAGTCCTGAACAAAATAAAATATGAAGGAGTAAGCTGAGAGGTTGTAAACAGGAAAAACACTTGTTTGACTATATGAATGGATATATACCATTTCATTCTCAGGAGATCTCACTTCATTTCTTTTTAAATTGCTAATGCTCAGAACTGAGATGCTGGGATTTCTATTTCAGATTGTTAGGCATACTGGCTTCTGAGAGCAGTTAAAACATGACTAATACATCTATGCTCTTCTTCCCCTGCTCCTTTGTATTGCTACGGTTTATTTTTTCCAGTTTGCCTATTTTTCAAGATGGTTCTTTAATTCCTCTTCGGGTGTGCCTTGCATTTGCTTTTGTTCCCATATTCCCAGGAGCATATGGGTAAGGAGCCTAGCTCTGCATGCTGAGGTTTAAAGAGATTAAATGAGGCTGGAGAGAGCCTGACTCTGTTGTACTTGTCAATAGTTCACCGCCAGCTAGTGTAAGCAGAAGGACATTTTTTTTCCAGTTTCTTCTTGGACTGCAAGACTTCCCTTAGCAAACTTCATTACTTGGCTCTGGTATAGTAATTTTCCAAATCGGGTCTGTGAATGCCTAAACCTAAATAAACAGGAAACAACTGTAGTCTTGGACAATTTAGGGACTAGCAACTGCTGTGAACTCAGACAGTGGAAGCAGAAAATTTGGGTATTTGAGAAAGGGGGAAAGTTTTGTTCATTTTCCCTTGTGCTAGACTGACAAATGAAGACTATCCATCTGCTGGAGTGGGTGAGGATTCTCCCAACATCTGGATTTTTGCCACTGCCTCTCACATAAATTGAATATTCCTGCTTAGGTGCATCCTGAAATCCAAATGCAAGACTACAGCAGGAATGGAAAATAAGCCCCTAAATGCAGAAGTGTAGCTGATAATATATTTGAGTCAGGTTGGAGTCTTTGTCAGGTAATGGGATTCTACAAACAATGAATCACTCCAGCTTGACTTAAAAACATCTAGTGCAGACTATTTAATTGTGACACTCCAAGACTGATGATGTTTTTTATGATCCCATCTCCTGCTGAGCCTCTCCCTGCGCACCCATGTACTGTGTGTACATTCAACAGCATTTGCTAGAGCAAGACTTCTGGGAATAGAAATTGGAAGACGTCCAGATATTTCAAGCTTGCTGGCTCTTTGCATCCTGTCCTCTGCAAAACAGGCTTCCTTTATGAGGATGGAATAGGCAGCCCATTGATGCCTGCGTTAACAGGACAGAAGCCCACCAAGCAGCAGGCTTCACAACAGCAGCAAGTCCTGACAACTGCAGCAATTTGTGGGAAGTGCTACAGACCTCTGAAGCATTTTTTGTCTGCTGAGACCATGGGCACCCATCCCTGTTTCTTCCTTGCTCACTCCAGACCATGCACGGTCTCAGTGTCAGCAGACTGAAGGGTGCAGCACCCAGATCCACCCCACTACCGCTTCCTGCTCCTCTACACTCTGGTGAAATCAGGTGCTCCACAAAGGGAGCACAGTACACCCATTGATGGAAAAAGAGCCCTTTTTGTGGATAGCCAGGCCAGAGGCAGCATTTTGCTACCTACAGGAAGTGGAAAGAGTGGAAAACTCCTGTCATAGCTCTCGGGTGGCTGAAGACCATTAACTATGAACATGATGGCTCTGGGGAGGGGCTCTGAGTAGCTGTGTGTTTGCCTGGAGAGTATCAGAATGTATCAAATACATAGAATTGATGTGAAATATGCTGTAAGACATGATGCAGACATTGAAGTTACCTGGCTGAAAAATCAGGTCCTGAATCCCTGTGTGAGCGTTGATGGCAATGGCCGGGTTTTCAAGAGCTGCAAGGACTGCACAGAACTCCTTAAATCAGTGATCTTCCCCAAAAGGTACGGCACATAAATCCCACCTCCAAAGCAGAGTTGGACTCACAGCATTTTAGATACTGCTGTTCAGAGAGGCAAAAAAGTAACTCTTGAGAGTTTAGCTATAGAAGCTGTTATAAATAATAGCCACCCCTGTGTACAAATTTGAACAAGTTACTAGGAGCAGCAATTGACATGTAATAATGTTTGGGTTTTGCTTTGCACAGGGTCAGAATCATAGCCAATGAGGCTAATCGGAGGCACAATTATTGCTAATTATTTTCCATCCACAAGAAGGGCTGGAAGGAGGATCTGGGGAACTACAGGCCTGTCAGCTTGACCTCAGTGCCCAAACTCGCAGATGTAAATGTTTATTTCCTAACAAAAAACCAGAGCAAAGTAATGGAGAAATTCTGGTTTTATATTGGCTTAACTTGATTTCCTAAAGCTTAAGCAATTTTTACAAGCTTTCTGAAATAAGCAATTAAGCATTAAAATATATTCTAAATATAAATGTTTCAGGATCTTTTTATTCAGCTCAGCCATTGACTGACTTTCACCCAAGATACTAAATAACTATGCTCCAAATTTTTCAGTTAGTCTGCTGCTCATCAGAAATGCCCTGCTCCTTTTCAATTTGGAGTTTGTCTGGCAAGAATAACAGGTTCTGATTGAAACTAGACCTCGCTTAATTGTATTGCGCATCTGAATTTGAGTTCCCTTTAGATGCTGAAGCTAAATCAAAAAAGTCTTTCAGGCGTGATTTCTAGATAATCAGTCTTCTAGAGGAGGAGCATGCATTCACATCGAGCTAGAAAGAGAATCATGCAGAACTAAACAGAGAGCATCAGTTTGAGGACACTAAACAAATTATCATTAGAGTTTCCCTAAGCAAGGGGTATATATTGTCACATTATCTACCTCCTTTTCAACCTCTAGTAGTCAGGGACTCCTTCAGATGATTTCAATATGCTCATTACATTTATAACATCAGAGGAAGGGTCCAAACAGGTGGAGATGCCCTAAGTAGACCCACATGAATGTCCTGACCATAAAGAGTGGTGCCATGCAGATTCCTCTCTTGGTAGGTGATGGAGAACCATCAAAGGAAGGACAAACCTCAGAGATGCCAAGCTATGAATACAAACCCTTTGCAAGGTAAGGTACTATCAGCTCCTCAGTCCACAGCATGCATTTCTAGTTTATTTCACCACTTGCCAAAGATCACTAGAAGACCAAAAAGGTAACACGCAGTCATACATTTGCAGATGAGGGATGACTCTGCCCCCTTTTTTAGGAGCTTCATACTGTTACGCTTACTCAGCATAAGATCTGCACAGTGGGTGGGTGAGGGAACTCAGAGCACAGCTCACCAAGTAGATCCCAGCAGCATTTCTGGCTCAGATAGTTGCTGTCCCCACCTCCTGCCTGCACAGGGAGCCTCTACCAAGGAGGGCCTGAACTGTGCAGGGGAGGTGGCACTGCTAGGCTGGGGGCACTGCTAGGCTGGGGCCAGCAACACTGGCATGAGGTCAGGCCAAATTATGGCTCAGGTCCTCCTCTGCAGAGGAGTGTTCAACAGGCTCATGGCTCAAGGTGTATGAATACAATGCAAGTACCACGATTATCATTTTTTTTCCCCGAATCTGCCCCCACTTATTTTACCTACAGACAGCGAGGAACAGTTTTTAGACTTTCCTGCATTACCCTACCCCCCACATCCTGTCACTCATCTGGTTTCCTACAGCAGAACTGGGCAAGTTCCAGAGGGCAGGAGATGACCCAAAGGAACACATGTTCTCATCATTCTTGTAGCTATGCAAATTTGCTCAACACTCGTGTGTGTTATTCAGGTAACTGCACCGGACATGAAGCACCAGCTTCAGAAGGCAGCATGAGCAGAATATTTGTACTCTACTTCTCACTAAAATTAAGCTTAAGAAAGGAGGTAGCATCGCTGAAAAATTGTCTAGCTAGATGCAAGCAATTGCCAGTTATAGTTAAAAAAAAAAAAGAAAAGAAAAGAAAAAGCAAAGCAAGCAGAAAAATTCCCAATAAACATTCTGTTTGGAAAAGATTTTGAACACAAGTGGAGAAGGCTGCAGCAATAACAATGGGCTGTGGGAAGCAGCAGAAATGCTGCGTGTTTAACTCTGTATCTCCTGAGCAGTCCCGGGCTCCAAAGGACAGTGCATCTTCAGCACCAGAACTCGACACCAGAAAACACAATTCCTGATAACAGTCCATGATGGAGATATCATGACTTTGCTGGAAATATTCCTTAAGCTCCTTGCCAAGAAAAACGGTCAAGCACAAGCTATTAAACTGCAATATCTACCTACCCACTTTATTAGTGTGCGCTGAATTTGTTTTGTTCAAATGCCTCCCGGGGGAACAAAGAGCGGAAATGGGCATTACACTTGCTGCATATTTACCGCCAAACTCATTCAGCTCCGTTACAAGTGGGGGAAGATTTCAAAGCCTTTGCTCACAAGTTGGAATTCTTACCGAGAAGACTATTCATGGATATAAGCTAGGTCAGCATTTCTTAACCTTTTTTTTTTCTTTTAAGTGGAAGAGTTTCAGGATCTGAAAAAAGTCTTACATAGCAAGATCGCATAGTTTTCAGTAACAACCACATAAAAGGTTAATATTAGTGTTCATTTATTGCTTTTGTTCCACTCTAACCCCTCAATTAAATTTGTTTGCTCACACCACTAATGAGACATGTGAAGGTCTGGTCTTGATTTTTACCTCCTCTTCACTTGGATATTCATCTGCTAATACCTTACAAAGCACAAGTGAAGCACTGCACTAAAAGACATTCTTCCTGCCAACTGGATGAGCTTGGTTCCACAGAACAAAACAAAACTTAGCAGCTGCAATGCTCAGTGTGCATTTTCCACACAGGATCAACGAATTACTAAAACAAGCATTTGAAAGGTCTGAACTTTCACATTTTGCCATTAACTCCTCACTGCTACTGAAAATCCTGGATCAGGGTGATACAAGTCTGACACCTGCTTACCCTATCTTCTGGACCTTCAGAATAGACAAATTCACCCAGCCTGCAAAATTACTTCAGCTTGGACCCATCAGACATGAACTATATGTGCAAATAGAGCAATGCTTTAAAAACCTTACAAGGCGAAGAGGTTCAGAGTTGCTTTGCAGGAAAATTAACCATCAAGCTTCTGCAATATCAGACCAGAGTCAGTTCATGAGCAAAACAGATGTAACTTAAAAACCTGATTCTCTAAAAATACTGACACTCTCTATTTTAAAGACAGTTCACTCCTCTCAGCATCTTCCTCTTGGACATGACACTGAAGTTACAGGGTCAGCCTCTTGGCTCCTTTTCAGAGGGCTTTTAGCTGTACTCTAGTAACCCTCAGCAGAGGACTAGCCATGGGAGGCATCAGTGCCTGCATTGCCTACATTCCTTTTTGTCCCACTGGGAGGAATATCACACCTTCAGACATCTGTGTAGTTCAGGTAATTAAACAGGGACATTATGAACAATATTTTAAATTTTAAATAAAGAAGGAAACAGAACACTTGAAAAAGTAGCAGCTAATTTCAGTGAGAACAACTGCTAATTCCTGTGTTTTCTTTATGGCCTGAGCCTGTTCTAAATGCTGATAGTCAGACCTGTTAAAAAGCAACCCCGGGCACTTAAAAACTAGGGACAGGGTAAATACATGTAGGGACAAGAAAGAAGAAAATAAGATCTTTGTTAAATAAGGTCTTATCTATCAGTAAACAACAGCAGATTAACTATGCAGAGCACTTAATTCTAATTTTTATATCATCAGAAAAGCTAAATCCAGGAATAAAACTCCAAGCAAATAAGAAAGCATGTGTTCATGTTTCCAGATTTCCTGTTGCTGGACTTTCCCCTTTCTTACTGAGAGTATACAGAGCCTCTGAAAGACGGAGCACACGGGGTGACTAATAACTATAACATGAGTGCCCCTGGGGTTGCCTGAATGTCTTTCAAAAAGTAAAGGAAGAGCTCCATAGCACTCCTGCCAAACTGTCCTTTTTTTTTTTTCTTGACGTTTTCAAGCTAATAGGCTGGAAGACATTCAAATATTGTTTACAGCTTTGGAGAAGTCATATTGTTAGCAAATAGGGTAGAAAAAGGAAAAAAAGAGTGCATTTGGTTTTGTTTGTTTTTTTGAAAGCATCACCCTTCCCCTAAGCCATAGCTCTTCCCCTTCACTTCAGAAATAGCATTTCTGTGTTTTACCCAAAGGGAAAAGGTAACCATCCTTTGTGTTGTGGCACGTGTACAGTGCTGCAGCACGTTTTTGTACCTTTGAGCACAAGCAGCTGCCAGCATGGTTGGCCTCGTCTACCCCTCAGAGCAGCCCTGAGAGGCACTGATAAGACGTTTTTCTCCTCCAGCAGCAACTATCAGCATCCATAAGGCAAAAGAACCACCACAGATGTTGAAAAAGCCATTTGGAACACAGAAGGGTTTGTTTTTCCTCCCCCCTCACTCCCAAGTAGGATAAAAAAAGCACCTGACTTGATGGAACAAAGCCAGGTTTTCTGGCCTGATTATTTTCTACCGTTGAACAATGACCATTTATACTAAAGATAAAAAGCAAACTCTGCAATGAAACAGATGAGACTGGGCAGGAATAGCACGGGCAGGCTTGGAAGGAGTCCATGGGGGAAAGTCCCTCAAAAATGTCTCATGACAAGCCTGCAGTTGGGCTTTGAAGACAACTGCTTGCTGGACTAGTGGGCTAGTTCCCTCCGGAAAGCTGAAGTAGGTGGGTACAAGCAGAAATAAATACAAAAACCAAAAAATAAGTACAAAAATATAAAACCTTCAATCGTGTTTAATATAAATAGAACTAGCTTTTTACTCAGAAGCAGGATTCCCCAGTGTGGGAAATACAAAAGGTGAGAAGGCTCTCAGGTGGAGTGAGAAAAACAGGTTTCAGAAATAAAGCAAAGAATTTAGGTTCAGCTGTGACTGCAAAAGCCTGAAGATAGAAGAAGATGCAATTATATAGTAAGCAAGGACATTAAACAATAGATGCAGTGTCTAGGCTTGGCTTAGACAGGTCTTGAGGCTGCAGAAAATATGCTTAGCAAGATAGTTAAGTTTTAAGCTTAATAATGGAATATTGTGCATTGTTATTACAAGGCATACAAGTGAGTATTGTTTGTAGCAGATGTACGTGTACTTCTAATGATTGGTTAAAACAGTTATCTATAAATTTTAGGAGCATACTATTGGCTAAAAAACTTTTTAAAAATGTTCTGTAACAAAGAGATCCTTTGTTGCCTGTGTCAGGTGTGAGCCATGTACCATCTCTTGTGTCTCATCTCTGTAAATGAGACTGATGCCTGAATAAAATAATAAAAAGGCTCCTGGAATGTCTGCCTGCCCATCCCATTTGGTTTGTATGCCGACACCCAGTTACTGTTAAAAGCCAATTTTTTTGGGTAACCAGGAAAGCCAGATTAAAGCAAAATTATTATTTGGAAAGATTAAGAATGTAAAGCAAGCCAAAGCGCTCTTCATTCTCTCTGATTCAGTTTAAGAGGGCAAGGTACACCACAGCATGTGTTATATGCTGAATCAGCACTTTCCTGTGGGTTAAAGGTGAGCAGGACAATTTTAAAGGTAGAAGGAAGCCACACATGGTGGGATATTGCTGAAAAACGCACAATGATGAAAGCAATACTTTGGAATGGAGGAGCTGGAATACATCCCCAGCCCTTACCACCACTACCTTGTACAGGATCAGAATTGTTTAAATTGCTTCAGAGATGTCCTTCTTATTACTAGTAGCTCTGGACATCGGCTAAATATTTGCTTACAGATTTTTTTTGCTAAATATTTTGCTAAATGTTTGCTAGCAACCCTGTTGGTGTGAGTCAGGTGTCTGTGAGCAGCCAGCTTCCTGCTCTGGAG
Source organism: Platysteira castanea (assembly GCA_013397175.1). NCBI lineage: Eukaryota > Metazoa > Chordata > Aves > Passeriformes > Platysteira > Platysteira castanea. The sequence goes on along the minus strand of VYXC01006694.1, from coordinate 1,334,949 downwards.
CACAGCAGCCTGTCCTGCCAGGGCCGGTGGTCGGCCACCTTCTCCGCGGGAAGGTTGAGCAGTAATTAGAGACAGACCTTTTGAAGAGTAAATCCAGCATGTAAGAGAGTGACTAGAAAGCAGGCTTTACTCCCCAACCTTTTAACTAGTTTTGTATTGAATAGAAGACACTGAAGTCTAATTTTCCACAGCAAGGGGGAAGAGACTGGGTCTGTGATGCTCTGAAAGACGTCAAAAATTCAATAGGAAATTTCAGACAGAGTAAGTAGGAAAGACAGATCTTTGCAACCAAATAAAAGCCGCTGGATGGTCTGAGGAAGCTGGTGCTTTTCCAGCACCAAAGATTTCGTTCCAGGTCAAACATCATTTACCTTCCTCATTTATGGAAGAAGAAGAAAATGGAGAAGAAATGGAGAAAATGGAGAATGGCTTAAGGGAGAAGGAAGAAAATTTTCTTAGACAGCCCCTCTCCCTAACTTCCCTTCTCAGAAGGGAAACCCTATGCCCCATTTCCCCTTCACAGAAGATGACTTTGCAGCACCAAAACTGCCTGCCCAGCAGTGCCATGCAGGTCAGGGGGTGCCGCCACGGGTCTGCAGAAAATGGCTATTTTCCCCAGTCCCTTTGATGCCATCCTTTACACCTTGTCCTAGAGAAAGGCTTTGCAACCCCCCACCCATCTGCCACAGTGCTGAACACCTCTGCACCCCTGTGGTGCTGCTACACTGTACAGGATCTACCCCCGCTGCCTTCATCCCCCTCAGGTGCGGGGCACGTGTCAGAGAGCCAAAAAAAGGGAGCGACAGCTGTCAAACCCACTGGCCAGAGATGAACTCAGACTTCTCCAGGCATGTGAAAAGTAATGGGAAAGGTGACACATACAGAGCCATAAATAGGTAACTGTTGTGTCATAAGATCAGTGTGTTGGATTTTGTGAATTTGTCCCTTGGCTGTTACCCACTGGCACACATGCACAATTTAGCATTGCACCCTTCACCCTTTTTCAGCTTTCTTTAGCCATTCTGGTTTTTAAGCAAAACAGAGCTGTGTCCCAGCCTAAGAGCAGGACCCATGTCAGGACAGCAGGGGGAACAGCCCTCCCTGAGTCAGGTCCCCCTCATGCATCTTGTCGCTAATCCTAAAGCTACGAACAGAGTGTTAATTCTCTCCCCCACAGCCCCCTGCTGCTGCTGCTACTTTATTATCCTTACAAAGCTATACAGAGGGAAAAACAATCTGTCCAGAATCATTTGGGAGTGAAGGATTAAAAAAAACAAGAAAGAAAATAGTGACACTGTTGCAAACTTGTACACAGAGAAGCCTTTGTGTGCCAGAGCGAGGGAGCCAGCAGAGATATCTCCATCAGTTTACAGCAGCAGAGCAAGCTAGGGTGGAATCAGCAACAAACTCATTCGGATGCAGTTTAATCACGCTGCCCAAAGGCAGGCCTGCTAAATAATCTTGCTGGTGTGTTTTCAAACACCCTTGGGCATTATTTGATCACTTTACTTGAGGCAGGGTAGCTGTTTCTCCATCACTGCTGTACCATGCGATATCCCCAGCAGTTTGGGGTTAGGCGGGTAAGGATTAAAATCCCTTCCCTACCAATTTGCCTAGCACAGCAGCTGCAGATAGAGGGCAGCTAGTTTACTGCAAATGTCGCTGGTTTGTACCTTTGATAGTCTTACCACCGGCTGGTTCCTCTTCTTCCTCTCCACATATTTTCCAGACCCTCCTATCCGGAGTGAACTTTGAGATAAGCCCTCAGGACTGAAGAGCAAAACATAGAGGAGCCAGCCAGCACTCCTCCCACACACCCTGCAAGCCCAGGGGTCATCAGATGGGTGAGGCAAATGAAGTCCCACTGAGGTCAAGCCCTGCCAGGCTAAAACAGGAAGCAGAGTGAGCCTTTGACCACAGCTTGTGGGATGGTCAGATGTTTTTAGCCAGGCTGTTGTAGCTCAATCAACACCTGTCCCTCCTACAAATGAGGTTATAAATACCTATTTTGTCAGCTGTGCTATAGATTCAGGTTCCTCAGGTAGTGGAGAGAAAAACCCGACACTGTGTGAACAAGTCACTGAACTGTAGTCAGACCTTTAGTGTTATCTGTCTTTCATGGACAGCTGCTCAGCAAGGAAGAGCGTGGCTTCCTCCAGGACGAACAAGGCGTGCTACAGAACTATATTGCCAAAGCCAAGACTGCCTGGCCTCATTTTGCTGGAAAAAATGGCAGCATTAGCATTTGACACGTGTGTACCAGTACCCTACACCAGATGTCAACACTTATTTTTTATAGACTTGTAAAACAACAGCTATTAGAGGCCAAATATAGAAAGGTTTCCTGAGGCTACCTCTACACTTACCTGAGATTTATTACACTAATGACCCTGTTCTCTTATTAGTCAGTGTAATCTGTGAAGCATTCAAAATAAAGCCTCCAAGTGCCCTGGAAACCAAGATATATGATTAAGGTCAGATAAGGGCAGAAGCTTTTCAGTGGTCTCCTGTCACTATTGTGTTCAGAGCTCAGCCAGCCTATTAGGTTACTCTAATTAAAACATTTCTGTTGTCTTTCTTAGCAAAGCTTATTAATTTCAAATTGCACATAAAGGCTTTAAGGATGCACTTTGAAAGCTCTGCAAAAGGTAGTGGAAGGGGGAGATTGCTATTCTTGCAGATCAGTGATAGTCAGACTCTTCATTAGAAATGGGAGCAATCAGCTAGAGAATGAAACAGACCGTGATGTAAGATGTCAAGGCACACTCTGTGGAAAGACATTCTTCACTGAGACACCTCAGGACTTGCTGGAAGTTTCTTGCCATTGCCAGGGAAGCAATAGCAAAGTGCTCAGCCAGGGGAGCAGCAACCCCTCAGCACAACTCTCCATGGTGTGGAAACTGCCACCAGCAGAACTTGGGTGTTTCATCCATTATTCAGCAGCTGCTGCCAGCTCTCATTCACATATATCACCTTGGGCATAAATAAGTAAAATACCATACCTACAAACCAGTGACAGAGGAGAGCATTAAAAGCTAATGAACAAGCAGGCTTCTTGCATTTGCTTGTACTATAGTCTGATACAGCATTTCAACAGCAACTCTCATGCTGTGATCCAGATCTTGGACCATTTTTATTCAGTTACACTCCAGAGAAGTTTTTCACCTTCTTTTTCATCGACAGTTATCTTCTTTTTACCTTGAAAAATTTTCCACTCCAACCTATTCCAACAAATAACTTTAGAATTCTTAAATAGGCCTATATTAATTTCCATTAAAAGTGTTTGTACGGAGTATGGCATGTTCTGGCCTCTCACTACTGCTTACAAGAATCCTCATAGCCTAACTTAGCTGTAGCATTACTTCTTTTCTCAGGACCAACATAATAAAAACGCACCAAATCCTTTCAGTGTTGCTACACATTCAATGGAGATTTCTGCACCCCTAGGCTTTCTGTGCAGTCTTGACTTCAAGCTAGGCTAAGTCCTGAAGTAGTAGATCCTACTCAAGAGAGTGCCTCCTTAACCAAGGCAACAACCACAGCCAGAGTTCATGATCCTCATTCCTGACCTGCTTCCAGGATCACTGCACTGTGTTGGGCAGGTTAGACCACTCTGCATTCTCACATTGCCAGCTAATCCTGAGAAAGGCTTCTGGATGATACCTTATTCTGGAGAAAGATGCTGCAGAATGCTAACAACACATGCAGTTTGGTACATCACAAATTTCATGGTTTCTTTCTTCCTCTTCTCAGAGTCAGTAGCTCTCAGTGTCCTGCTACAAAGCTGCTGAACCAGTGTAGCCAAGCCATTGCCAAGATAGCCAGAGGTCTTACATTAAATACAAAACTCAAACAAAACAAAACCACACAAAGAGGTTTAATTATATACAACCGCATTCAAGTGTCACCATAACTGATCAAACTAGAAACTTAACCTGAAGGGAAAAAACCAAACAAACATGCTTTTCTTTCCACTAGGAGTCAAGATTTTCACTTGGCCACACAGTATTGCAAAGAAAAAGAAGTAAGAAATGGTCAGCAGGACTCAAACCAGCTGCCCTTCCTTATCAGCAAATTTTGTAAGTAAATGCAAAGGAATTTGTAAAACAAAGGCTTTCAGAAAAGAAATCTCGAACAGACAGTAAATGATAACTATTATTGGTTGGCCTTTGGACACCTCAAAACTTAATGATGTATTTTGGTTTACTCATGCAGAAAGTAGCATATTTAAGATTTACTCGGAGTGTAATTTCCCACAGACCCTCATAGAGTACTAGATATTCAACCATTCCTCAAGTGCTGATGACACTGTCAAGCACACAAACATTTTATCATCTGCTCTGCCTGTATCTCTTTAAGGTACCCCAGAAAATTAAAGCATCTTTGAGTTTCACAGAGGAGCAAGATGTTTCTAAGGCAGCACAATAAAATAAAGATATTTCAGAACTTACTAGTTCAGCAAAACTGATTCAGGTACTTAATAGTTCATTATATTATAGAGAAGTCAGGAAAAGCCTTTGCTTAAACTGTAAAGCCAGACTCATTTATCTAATTTTCAGCTTACTGTAAGGAAGTAGAGATTTTTAAGAAGCAGATTATAGTTAGGCTCTACATATAGACACATTTGTATCAAGGAAAAGTCAGACTTGGTAGCATGTGCAAGCATATCTGAAGACCACTACTTGCCTGTAATGCTAACAATCTGGATAATGCATTCTTCAAAATCAGCAGTAAACTTAAAATGTTTTCCTTTTGGAAACAGGGTGTGTTTCTGCATGTTCACCTTAGCTGCTTTCCATCAACATTTTCCTCCTAAACCAAGAGATTCCTTTCAATTTGTTTGATTAAGGGTGTGTTCACTATCATACATTCAAAACAGCACCTGCATTTACTTCAGCCATATTTTATGGAAGATGACATTATTTCTGAGACTCCTGTTGGTCTATATTTTGAACACACTGATTTAACAGAGGACTTTGGACTCAGAAATTTGCTGCTCATAATACAAGAAAGGAAGAGCTCTTAATCAAATCTAACAAAAGTTTACCTGCAGGTCAGTAGCGCCCTGGAGAGGGCACAGGTTATGTCTGCCCAGCACCTACCTCAGCTTCTCTCCATCCATCAGGCTCTAACACAGCAGGAAGTTTGGCTCACTGGCCAAGTCTCAACTCTTTCCAAACACTAAGTCTAAGGGCAGGCACCATAAGCACGGCATCCATCAGTATGAGATCCAGCAGCAGGGGCTTTTGTCCCCAGCTGAGCGATCTGCCTCATCACTCACAACCACAATCGGCTGCCCAGCAAAGACTTAGCTGGTGAGGCACCACCAAGCATCAGACTCTCCCTCAGGATCACTTCTAACCGGGTTTCACCTTACTGCTCCTTCGGCCTCTCTTGATCTGTTGTGGTCAGCATGTTCCCCTCCTCTTTAGAGCTCTTCCATGAGCGAATGGTTCTCTCTCATTCCTGCTTTACACCTTACCTCAGGAGAAAAGCCCCATGCTTGGGTGTCCTGACTCTTCGCTCAACAGCTTTCTTCCTGAGCTGTGCAAGACTCACAGACCTCTGCCAAGGCTTTCAATAACAATTCTCTTTTCTAACCTGTTGGTTTTTCTTCAGCCTATGCTCAGACAGCAGAGTCTGATCTGAGCCCGCTGCACAGACAAAAGAGTATCAGCCTGGAATTTACTCTTCTCCTTAGAAATTTTGGGTTCAAGTCACAGGCAAAAGACGAAATGGCTCTTGACATAGATGGTTGCTTATAAATATAACCGTAAAGCTCAGAGAGATACACGGCATCATAAAAATAGTCCACCCCAGCTCCTGGCTTTCACTGTGCTTTTGCGTAACATTTCCACTCCCTGCTGAGAATGGAAGAAGTCTTGGGTGATCAGAAATTCTGCCCTAGCAGGAGAGCTTCAGAAAAGCCACTAGAACCATATCAGAATTATGTCATTGCTGAATTTAAACCAATGAACTTTTCTGTGTGCCTTTCTGCATTCTACAACCTGGTGTTTCTAGAGCTAGAGGTCACTGCTTGGATTGTACCAAAAAACCCCCCAAAACAACCAAAACCCAACTAGTCCAACCCAAAAAAACTCCCAACAACAGAAATATCCAGCCAAACTGGCTGCAATTTCTACTATGGGAACCCTTTATATTAAGTTGAAGTGTTTCATTATGTTAAATGAAAAAGAAATATGCTTATGTTAAATCAAAAAGAAATAAATCAGAATTAAAATGATACATACTCCCCCAGGAGAAAGGACAAGACATGTGAGGGTAAGCAAAGTCATCTCAGCTGGCAAGGATCAGCATCGCAGAAATGTGTACTCACCAGTGAAATACAACAATTCACTGCACAGGCAGATGCGTGTCAAGGTCTGCAAAGAGATAATAAAACCAGGCTTGAAATTAGTTCATCCTAAACATCTCTGTATACACAGCACAGCTCTCATTCATCCTGTGGGAAAATCTGTAGGCCTGTTTCTCATTCCAAGAGAATTAGCCATCCTGTTCTTGGAATGAGTCAGCTCACCTTGCCAGGCCACAACCTGGGTAGGAAATGGCATCAATCTTCTGTAGCCACTCAAACTTCCCTGAATTAGTTCCTGTGCAGCTTGACAGGCTCATTTCCCAGGAATATTCACTAGGTATCTGCTTACCCTGGAACAGGGACAGAGAAACAGCAATATAAAATGTCAGATAGAGCTTGTCAGGGCTTGTCAGCCTGGGAAGGGTTTCACTGTTTCTCTTGGGCACAAATGCTCTGCACCTCTGAGAGGCTAATTTTAATGGTGTGAGCATCACTTGGGAGAAGAGGAGACAAGACATTTGCCATTGTTATTGCCTTAAGAAAACTCTTCAAACAGTTGATGCTTTTACAGCTTGGCTGTGGGGAAAATGTCAGGTTTCTTAACTTGACAGAAGTCAAAAAGAAAAGCTGCGTTAAGAGGGAACCCACACAGAAAGGCTGGGAGACACATGCATGCCTGGTTAACACCACCTGCCCAGGAGCTGTTTGGCTCACTGCAGCTATCAGTGTCACCTCATGGCAGTTTAGTCTCCATTTGGTTCTGTTTGGGTAAGTTTCCATAACATCAACTGGCAGCTGGCGCTAATTGGCACCTTGGCTGGTCAGAAAAGTGAGTAAAGACATGAAGAGGCAGGACAGACTCCCCCTGGGTAGTCCAGTCCACTGGATTCAACTTGACTTTGCATCTTAGACAATACTTGCAGAGACTGGATTTCAGTGCTGCTTGTACTGAGATCATACTAAAACTTAGCTTTTAGAGTATCAGAGAGAAATATACTAGAGCTTTTAGAATACTGCTGATATATCCACAAGGGATATATTCCCTTTGCCAAGTGTAAGGAAGGTAGCTAATTAGAAAATCAAGAAATTAGATGTACTATGAATTTGTTTTTTGAGATTACCAAAACAACAGAAGCTACATAGCCAAAGCAAGATACTTGTTTTGAATACAGCCTTCAGTTTTGCTTTGCTAAGATGTTATTATATGAAAACTAAAGAGATTTGAAAATCAGGATTTAAAGTAGACCCTCTATTATGGCCAGTCAAGACAAGGTTCAGCTACACTACAGAAAATCAGAAAGGAGGATGTATTTTAAGAAGAATTTATCCTGATGTTCAGGAATTCCTACTTGGAATCCTCCAAGCAGGAGCCAGGGCTCCATCAAACACCAGCCTCTTGTCTCAAACATGGTCTCTGCATATTGTCAATATAGATCTCTTTTCCAGCTTTCAGACCACATCCTGTATCATTTATTGCTAATTAATCCCTGAGGGGCTTAGATATTTAATATTGCAACATGAGAAGACGTCTTAGCAGCAAAAAACCTAAATCAAAGGCACCAAGGCTTTAACCAAAGAATTAATCACAAAGGGTCAGACTACCTCTGGAAGCAGAGCTCTGCTCTGTGCAGGAGAAAATGGGTATCACCTCCAGATACATTGGAAATCTCAAGTCCAAGCCTGTAAAGAGCAGAAGCAGCCCAGGAAGTGCTCTCATTTCTGACATCAGCCTGAACTCCTGCAAGGATGCTGTGGGCGGAGGATCAACCAAGCCCACAGTGTTCACTAACTCATGGCAAGAAAACAAGTGGGAAATAGGTCCAGGATTTTGCCAGAAGTAGTTTCCAGGTTAGGAGGAGATTTACAGCCAGTCACTTGTAACTGAAAACTAATCCATGGTCTCCATGACCTTTATGTTTGACAGAGGTATAAATGTGTTGGCAAGTGCTTGTGGAAAAGATGCCACAACAGAATGATTTTATTGGTAGAGCTTTCCTTGGCTCTGCTGGCAAAATATGCCAAACTGACAGATAGAGACCACTCCAAGGACTTCTGCCCATTTAAAAATATCATAAAAAAGAAAACCAACGAGTAATTTTGCCTCTCTGCAAGGTGTTATTGCCCTGGCAACAACCCTCCATGTCTTGGAACAGCTTTAAACAGCACGAGTGGGCAAGACGTTAGTGGGTAGTCCAAGTTTGCCTCTGTGGAGAAAGGCAGCACTTTGCCTTTGTAACACCTGAACTGCCCCACGAGCTCTGCTTGGGCTTCTTGAGCAGGGCTTGAGAGGATGTAAAGATATTGCCCTTGTGCCCTGTGTGAGGATGCAGTCCTTCTGCCTGGAGCACTGACATGACAAAAGGTAGCTCCCACAATCAAGACAGCTACAGTTTTTGTATTCATAGGCCCAGATTTGTAGTCAGGGTACAGATGGCATCATTATCTACTCCTCTTCGGTTTCCTAAAGAAGTACACATTTAAACAGCATGAGAATGAGGGCCTGTCACGCCACGGTTTGTCTGAAATTGTCATTATCTCTAAAGCACATGTCACAATGTCAAGATCAAAATAAATGTATCAGCACTTTACCCAGTTGACAGAACATGACACCATCTAGGGAGGTTGACAGAAAAAGTAGGTAAGGCTGGAAAGTGTTCCAGGAGGGAGTAGGGGAAATATAATAGCAGCACATAAACCCTGGGGAATGCTAGGTTTGCCTTGCGTTCCCACTCCCAAGGGATGATGTGGAACAACTTACATGGAAGGTAAAGGGCGCCCACATGTCTTGCCATTACTACTTGGGGGTCCTTTACTCCACGGGGTGCATCGGGATCCCTTTGACTACAGCCACTGATAATTATAGAGCATGAGCAGGTTTCCCTTAAGCCTTCACACTGGGCTCTATCTCAGATCAGTTTCCATCAGTCAAGCCAGTGTCAGATAACATTCTAGATTTACAGCAGAGATCACCATTTGCCTTGCCAGCTCTAAGAGCCTAATGACAAACTCTGAAGTTGGAAACTATTTTAATGGGAGCACACAAGCACGGGAAGTAGTAAAAGTTTTTCAAAATACCCAGTGAGGCAGAGCTCTCTCTCCAGCCTGTGGATGCTAGCAAATAATAATGACCACATTTTAGTTAATAATTACCAGGTGCATGAGGCCACCAGATCGTGCTGCCCTAGACAAAGATACAGGCTATTTCCACAGTGTCAGGCAGCTGCTCCACCTGCTGGATTAAGCCTACAGCTGAAGTGGCTTAGCTCTACCCATATCTCGTGAATGTGGTCCTCTGTGTCAGTCAGTCTGTGAATTGTAGCTATGAATAGTTTTAGCAGCCCTCAGGGAGGTCATGAGTACTATGGAGGTCCTAGTGGTGTGGGTGAGTTGAGTCACTGGAGTAAGGAATAAAAATGGTAAGGCCAGGGGCATATTGGCCGGTCTCCAGTTATTCTCTGATGAGACAGGCTCTTGAAAGTTAATTTGTGAAGTAATGGGACTGAAGTCAAACCATAAATGAAGTTTCTTAAAATACATAAACAAATAAGCATTGATGCTGCTGTTTCTGGGTTTCTAGGGTACACAGAATGTCAAGTGACTGATGATGCATACAGAAAGCCTTGCAACAAAGGAGATCAGTATTTGCTGAAACAGAGCACATTACGGAGTTTCGCTTTTGACAGAGCTGAATGCCAGCTTGTTCGATCTTCCACACTGATAGACCCAGTCAGCTCGGAGAAAAAAATCCTGTATCCCTCCACACTGTGTATGGTCATTTTTGTCAGGGTGAAATAGGAGGATTTTTTAAAAAATATATTCACTTTGCACAGCTTTAAATGGCTACACAGAGATGTTAAAAAAAAAAAAAGAGCATTAGCCTTAACTGCAATTGAAAGCTAAAAAAAAAAAAAGAGGGTTGGGAAAAGACAGATACTTTTCTCTGAAGTGATCATCACTCTTGGATACTGGATAGGATATTTCAGATTACTTGCACTGTGAAGATTTGGTTTGTGTCTTTTCTTCCCAGGGCAGATCACATTTATTCTTATAAAACCTAAAAACCCCCAAACTGCAATGAAAATGAGGGCTGGGGCAAGGTAGTAATGAAAGTAATGAACACTATATCAGAGTACAGTGCACCTGATACAGAGTCATAACTTCTCCATCAATTGAGGCAAACTCATCTTAAAAAGAGACTATGTAGAAAACAGCTACTAATGCATGAAGATGTACCACAGTTGTTAGCCATGTCACAGTTATGACAATATTTCTTGTTGAGGAGGATCTTGTTTTGGGAACCAAGGACCAACAGATTGCTATTTTCTTCCCAGCTGTGATGGAGAGATTTCGTGTGATATTGGTTTAGCTGTCATTTCCTCATCTGTGTGATAGTTATTGTAAGTACAATCTCTCTGTCACAGCAAGGTCACTTTCATCCTGGAAGTTTCAGTATAAACATAATATATCATTATTATTAAATGAAATTATTTACAGCACCTGCAAACTAAACTCTTGTCTGTATCCACCACAGTTAATATCATATTCTGAGAGATGTGACTGAAAGAAATCTCAAAACATGAAAGAAGAAAGTATGGCTTTCCTAAAAATTGCTGAGATGGGAACTATCTTTTGGATCCTGGACATCTGTGCAGCTGTTTCATCTGCTGCCTTCCCAGTTTGGTGGATCTGCTGAGAACAATAACCTGCTGTCTTCATTCATGTTCTTTGGGTTAGAAGCTGGAACAAAGGACTAATGGCAGGTTAGGTCTTTCCTCTCTGTTTTGTTGATTTGAAAACACAACTGCTCAGAAGCCACAAGGGGCCTGTACTGGCTGCCTGCATTTGCATCCTCATTCCTAAACCCTGAATCATAGTGGGAGCACTGAGATTTGCCAAAGGACTGCATGAGATGACTCATGAAGGGGCTTACAGCCATGCACCCCTTTTTCTTACTGATCTTACCCTTGTTCTTCTGCCCCAGTTCTCCCCCGTATTTTTAGTATTTCTTTATCTTGTCTGGTCCAAGCAGACCACAAATGCTGGTATTCTCTGTGTGGGTGTGGATCTCTGGGCTGTAGCACATCACGTGATAATAGACGACTATAAGAATCTCACAGTAGCATAGCCTTTTTTTGGGCAAGAAAAGCCCTTCTAAACTTGACTAGTGAAGTGTAGTTTGGAGTACCACACAGTCAGGAATATAAGCCAAATAAAAATACTTGGTATTTTGTTAAATGTCCTGGCAGATTTTACTCCTACTGCCTTGCAATGACTGGCAGAGATGTCAATCAGAATAATTTGAGAGACAGCTACATCAAAACACAAGGGTGACACATGCACAGAGCCTTTTATGATATAAATAGGATGTCATTAAAATTCTTTGTTACATGCAATGATAAACATACCACTTCAGATTTTTAACTTTGCAGTACCACCAGTGGTACAGGAGAAAAACACAGGGCATTTCCCCTAAAAACACCAGATGCTGACAATGTTCTGTAGCCAGGGATTGTTTTGTATTTCTTATGAGTTTCATAGTAAAAGTAAGAAGAAGATAAAGGACTATCCTTTGAGGCTTGCAAGCTCCTAATGAGTTTGGTTCTGTGGTGAGAGCTAGTGGAGCCTGATGCCTTTCTTGAACAAACAGTCTCTGTCTGTGCAATGTGTACACAGCTCAGTGAATTTACTGAGGATGAACTGGGAGTGCATCACACTGCTTCCCACCCTCTATTACTGACTCCTCAGAAACTGACACCCATCCTGTCATACGTTAATTTAGGAAGAAGATCCAGGCTGACAGACTGTTAATAAGTGTATGGTGTCTTTTACTTACTGTAGTGAAGTTAACCCTGCTCACTGAGATTGTTTAACTGTAAAAAAAACCCCCAACCAGCCACCAAAACACTGAAACCAAAAAAGGCCACAAGCCCCTAAACCCTTGCACCATAGACAGAATGAGTGTGAGCTGTCCAGATTCTCACTTACTCCTTCCCTGACTCAACAGAAATTAATCTTTATGCTGAATCCATCACCAAGCTCTCTGCCAAGAGGACAGTCAAAGGTGCCAGATAGCACTGATCAGTGTATGATCTGTGTCTCATGATCTAAAAGAGATTATGGTATTTTGTGTTAGCTGAGGTGATGGCAAACTCAGCTTCGGGTGCACAGACAGTGCTGTAGAACCCAAGCCTGACGTGTGGAAGTCAGGCCCATGGACCCACATTTTGGGTCCTCCTATACACAGAGCTGGGTGCAGGATCAGAGCAAGTCTGAGTCTGGTACATAGGCCAGGCTCAGCTGGAGCCTGCCCTAGGAGTTTGCATCTGGTGGGGAAGGTTGGGTTGCTCTTTGCAAACAGATGATTTCGTGCCCATTAAACTACACCTTGTTTACACTTGAACATGGTAGTGAACAGCTGTTCCCATTACCATCAGTATTCAAGATGAAGTTTTGAACCCTATCCATCTGGATGCCTAGGGGAATGCTGTCTGAGCTATACGCTCCAAAGATGCTACAAATTCTGTGATGTGTGCTCTCACTGCCACTGCCTTAAAACCTTTGCTTACTTTTTCTGCCCATACACGGCAGGAGCATTGAGGACATTTTTCTCTTGCACATCACTAACTCAAAGATTTCTCTGAAATACTTTTATCTTTCTTTCATGGTTTGACACTGGCCCAGTACCAGGCACCCACAACACCCGCTACCTCACCCTTCGCTGCCACAGCTGGGCAGAGGAGGGAAAGGAAAAAAAAGTTAACGAAGGCTTAATGAGCGAGATAAGGACTGGGAGAAACACTTCAAGGGCGAAACAGGCCCAACTTAAGTTGTGAATTTAACTAACAGAATCAGCGGAGGATAATGAGAAGGAAAATAAGCCCTTAGAACACCTTCCACCCAACCCCCC
>VYXC01006694.1:1270470-1321445 GCA_013397175.1 Platysteira castanea | reverse complement strand
CCTCTTCTCTGACTAGAATCCAAAAACCCGTGACTTTGTTTAGAATTTCTTCTTAAATATGTAATCGCAGAGGCGTTACCGGCCTCTCTCACTGGCCCAGTTCTGGCCAGCAGCATGTCCATCTTCAGAGCCATCAGCCACTGGCTCTGCCAGACACGGTGGGAAGCTCCCAGCAGCTTCCTCGCAGGAGCCACCTTTGCAGCCCCCCTGGTACCCAGAACCAGGCTGTGCCAAACCAATACACTTTCCAAGGAAACTATAGCACACCACAGTATGTGTGTGGCACAACCTTCACAACCTCAGTCAGGGGACAGTGGAGCAGTATAATGCATACCCTGGCTACTATTTCTTAAGCTAGGATCTAAAAATCATTAATACTGGTCCATGCCCAAACTAAGTCTGATAGAGATTAGACATGCTCACAGAAAGACACTTTTGTCAGAAGGAACTGATGCACACAATGCAGAATCTATACATTTGACAGGACAACTGGATCCAGAAGCATCTTTCCAGATGGCAAAGATAAGCAGTAATTGCTGTACCAGAGCCTGTTGAAAATTGAGTACTACATTGATACATTTTTAGGAAAGTGGAAGCAACAGAATTTAACTATACCGTACCAGCAGTTTGTGTCACTTGGTTGTAAGCATTTTTTATCTGATTCTAGGAAGATATGTGTGTCTTTCCAACAACAGCAAAAGAAATGATGCTCTGCTGGCACACACTGATCTCCTTGCAAAGCAGATCTATGTGTGAACCTCCAAAGAGTCATTGATGTTTCTCCCCAGGTTCTGCTGTGCCACTCTTCACCTGATTCACAATAAAACCTCCCAGCCCCAAGGACTGGTTTACACAAAATAGTTCCCACCAGTTTAACCACAAGCTGCAATTAATCTGATTCAGTTAATCCTTCAGAAATGCCTTTGGGGATACAGGTGTAATAATTTATATCACTTATGACTTAGAGCAATTTATGTTTCAGTTGGTAAGATGTCATATCAATTTAAAACTTTGTTTCAAGTTCATAAACTACCAAGCTAAGACATAATTGCTATCAGCCAAAACACTGTTTCCAAGTGATGTTTTCCATAACTGATTACAGTTAGGTCAGTTCAACTATTCGTACAGATCAGCCCAAAATCCCCTGCTCCAATTACATGGGTTTTGGTTTCAAATGTTGAGCAATGCGCAAGTGAATGATCCATCTGTCCCAGTGGTAAACAAAAGGATAAGGCAAGCAGTACTTGACCTTGTTTTTGAAACAGCTCAGCATGCAGAAAATGTGTTGAGGAATCAGAGTGAATTGACAGCAGTGAAGAATTTGACACACAGATATTCTTCGCAGTCCATTATCCCACAGCTCCTCAAAGATCCCCAGCTTTAAGCCCGGAGGATTTACCAAGAGTTGGGTTTCATGTACATATTTCTGTCCTGTGGTTGTCCCAGACACTAATTATGGCCTTGTCTGTGCAGTGTGGCTACTCTTATGATACACAAGGGAATAGGTTCATGTTTCCAAAAGCCTGGAGCTGGCATTGCTGAAAACAAGTTGAAACAAAAGAAGTAGTTCAGCTAAATGCAAGTGCTCCTGATAGGGTGATCATCCCACTAGTAAAACTAGTTCTACTTCTAACCACCAACTTTAGATTTATTCGCTATAAGACCTAGTTAAATAAGTCAATAGAATTAACTGTAATAAAATTAAGTAACATTAAATAACATTAAAGAAAAAATATTTCCTCTAGAATTTCTAGGATGGGAGAGGACCACTAGGGAAGACAGTCCCTATGCTCTTACCTGACCGTTCTGACAGTGCAAAAACAAGTGATATCAAACCCCTTTGCTTATCTATCTAGGCTTGTTTAATTAGAGCAATACCTGCTGCAGACTCAGCAGGAAGCAGCCTGGGACCCACTGGCAAACCAGTTTGGGGAGGAAGGTGCCCTCGGGTCAGGCTGGGATGCATGGGACAGGCAAGCTTGTGCTGCCAGGGTGGCAGAGCAAAGCTTGCTGCTGGCACACCTCGGGCTCCTGGCACTGCACAGCTGCTTGCCAGGATCAGGGCACGGAGCCAAAGAGCCTTTGGAGCTGCTTTCCTTTACTGCTCTGTTCTTAGCTAGCAGAGGGAGAAAGCAAGGAGGAGGGCGTTGAAGTAGGCTGAGTGAGGGCATTGTCCTGCACCATGCAGGGCACAGTCTGCAGCCTCAGGAGGGGCTGATGTTCACAAGAGAACAGAATAGCTTCTCAAGAGGTGAATAGCTCTGCTCACACTTCCTCTATCACACTTAAATTGCACCTGCCCCAGGCCAGCACTGCTGTGCAGGGTGAAGTCTCCTCCTGCTGTCCACTGCCACCTGCTCTGCTTCTTCCTATAAAAGTTTTTAGGCTTTTTCTGTACCTCATGGGGGGCTGGGCTGGGTTTGACAGCTTCTCAGAGGGAGTTTGTATGCTGTTTTTCTGTTGTATTTCAGCTCAGTGAATATGTAGCGGGTTCTTTACGAATTTCATCACCATAGAGGATTTTTTTCATTTCATGGATGAAAGCCTTTAAAGTCCTCTACTATTTTTGGAGGGCACCAGGTGTCACAGCTATATGCCAAGCTATGTTGAATTATTATTTTGTTTCAGCTAGATCTCTTTACAGAGTTGAATTAGCTTCAGTTTTTCCTGGATTAAATTCTTTTTCTGGACAATCTGGACAGTAAAATCTTTTTCTGGACATTAAATTCTTTTCTTTGGACAATCTATGCTGTCCAGGCAGAGAATTCAGTTTCATTGCTACTGTTCACTTTCCAGTGTATTACTAGTATTGCTTGACATGACATTTTCATGAGTGCAACAGATGTCAATCCAACTACCTTGCTTTTGTTGTTCTTTAGCTTTTAGTGTGCCACTTAGCAGCAATAAGTGGTCTATAAAGCTTAAGTGTAAAACCATCCTCATTATCTACCTACACAATTTCAGTGTTGGTACTGCTGAAGCCTGTGCTGCTTCTTACTCACCTGATGTCAGGCAGTGTCACAGGGCACTAGAGAAAGAGATGCTAAAGCTAAACCCACTCCTTTCTCAGGGCACCTGCTCCTGCACTGCACTGCACATCTCCCCGCTCTTGTTGCTGTAATGCTGAAGGTCTGACGGATGGTCCCATGCCCATCCATACCAGCCATCAAATACCTTTCAAAAATCAATTCAGACACAAAAAGAGGGGGCTCATAATTTTGCATGCTCATTTGTCATGTCTTCAGCAGGAACATGCTAGATGTCTCAGGGTTGAAGCTAGACTTGTTTTAGCTTTGCAACCATTTCTTCTTTCATCTGTGACTCTAGTCAAAGCTTATTAACACTCAAACCCCAAGAATGAGCCTCCATGCTCTCTCACTCTCTAATTACACATGGCATTCCCTCTCACATCCAGACCCTCCCATGCTGTTAAGCAAATACATTGACACCGAGGCCGGATTTATACAGCTTTGCAGAGACTTCTGCATCTGTGCTGAGAGCCGCCTGCTTCTCCTCTGCAGCCCAAATCTGCTGGGCAAAGAAGAACTCAGGTGTCAGATCTCTCTGATGTTAAGACTAGGCTAAGAATGGCTCTTTTGTGACAGGAGAATAAATAAGTAATACACCAGGGGCAGGTGAACCACAGCCTTGCTGTTCCTGTCATGCCCTCTGCCCACCCTGAATACAATTCCTATGAAAGCTGCCTTTGCGAGCCTTGCATAGCTGTGCTAGCTCTTTTGAAACAGGGATTCTTCCTAGAGAGCTTCTGCAGCCCCTTTCTACCCACCACATCCACATGATCAGCATTCCCTGAATCAACTGGAGAGGTAAGAACAGAAGAGAGAATAAGAAACCTTTAAATGAGGCACTTGCAAGTAAGTGTGCAGTAGAAAATGAGAAGCTCAGTGTCAAAGTCCTTGGCATGATTCACTTTGAGGCAACACAAAGACAGAGAGAAAGAAAGGGTTATTTTTCCTCCAAAAGCCCAAATGGAAAGAAATATTGGGCTTGTGGAAGAAATCCTTGAAAGGACAAGGTGCTCAAGGAACAGGAGGAAAGCCACCAAGCAAGGCTAATAAGACTTATTTTCCATTGGAGACACGAATAGCAATTCTTCCTGAAGCACCAATACAGCTTTTAACCAGCTCTGAACAATTCTTGCAACAGCTTTTCAGCCTAATTCATAAGACTGGAATCATTCACAGGAGGCTTTTCTTTACCTCTTCAACAGAAAAGCAAGAACTAGCTACTAAATGGTTCAGTATCCTCCATTGCTTGGCATCCATTTGTTAGGTCCAAAGAGTACAAAGCACCAAGGAAGAAACAAACACCAGAGAGCTACTTCCCAAGGGACCAGAATAGAGATAGACAGCGGTAGACATCACTGGGAGATTGTTTCGCACTGGGGCAGCAGGGGTGGAGGATGTAGATAATGCCAGACAGGGCACAGGATAAAGTGTAGTGCCTTCCCTTACAGCACAGTGCTTTGAATTGTGCCTTCAGGCTAGTGCCCACCACAGCATCCTGTTTGCAGTACTACAGGATTGCCAGAATGCCATTTCAGCCCAGGGGCTCTTTATACAATGGTTGGTTTCTGCCAGGGCCTGACACAGCTGGGGGAAGGTGGCTCTAGTAAATATGATCCACTCTGCACAACAGAAGACACAGTTTGTTTAGTTATCTACCTCCTCAACAAACACAGTTTTGAGACATGATTTCTCATGGCCTGGTTTCCAAATAGATTGCAATAGGAAATACATCAAATGAAAAATGGGTGGACTTCTGCTGATATGACTTTTGTTTATAAGCCTTTAAAAGTATTGTAAATAAGTGGCAATCCAAAACCAGCGAGTTTGGTGGGGTTTTTGGTTCAAAAGATCTTGTTTTATTGTCTGTATTAAATAAGGGATTCAAATAATGTAAACAAAAAGAAAATTGCCGTCTTAGATGGTTACAGCATCGGGACCTTGGAGTAGGCTTGGTTATGGATCTGTTTTCTTCTAGCAAAGAAGTCACTACATTTAACCCAGAGAAAGCATTATTCCCTACCTAAGCTCAGTCTCAGCTGCCACCCAGTGGAATTAGAAAACTCTGCATTATACCAGTGGCTCCTACTGCTGCCTCATCACTCTGGTCTACAAGATTTTAGTGACCAGCAATAAGATTTGATTTGTCTGCAGTGTTTCCTGCCCATAGATCAATGTAGCACTTCTGAGAGATATCACCATTTCCATTTCTCACAAGAGAAACTGAGGCACAAGAGGCAAGTGATCTTCCTGGTCATGCTGCAAGCCAGAAACAGAGCTGGGGATAGACCATGCCTTTCATGATGATGTCCTAAACCTGGCTGGCTGCTGATCCAAAGAAGATCCTATAGGTTCATGATTTGAAGCAGAGGCAACCGTGCCAAGCAGGGGGAAGAGACAAAAACATGGTGGAGGCTGGAGGTGGAATTAAACCTGTAATTTAAACCTGGACAGCCAGTTCCCTTCTCTTTGTGGTCTTCTGTGTTTGCTTACAACTAAAATGAGCAAGGAGTCTGGTTTAAGAGACATCTGCAGGGATTTTGCAAGCTGTCATGAATTATCTTTCACTCTAGGAGAGCATGCTCCAGTTACTGCAACAAAAACCTCGGCATATGGTGGGATGTAGAGGTGAAAGACAGAGCTGTCTGTACAGCTGGAGGTGCAGCTCCTTGAAATAAATGGTCAACCAGAAAGCCAGAGGTGCTATGAATGAAGAGGAAGTGCTACACAGAGGCAGGCACAGCCCTAGCAAAAACACAGAGAGAAATTGTCCCTTTGTTAGGCTATGACCACCTTATGTACAAGGGGAGCATGAAAAACCTGTCAGGTCTTATGGGAGTCCTGGTGTCCAACAATCCCTCCTCTGTCCACCCACAATTAACATAAGCTGTAAGTCTCTATGAGGTATTTCAGTGAAAGAAAATTAGGAATAGATGGAATGTTTCTTCCCTATCCTAGGCAGGCACAGAGCTCTGAGCTGCAGCTCTGTCATAACAGGGACAAGAGCTGGTAAATGCCATGCCCTGGAATGGATGGAAGGCCTCTAGAAATAGCCAGTGGAAGAAAGAGGAGGTATTTATTTCTAAAGACGATGTGTATGCATGCATACACTTGTGCATATATATCTATATATATGTTGCTTGAAAGATTACAAACAGTGTCATATTTACAAGAGACGGAGATTCTGAAAAAGCAAGTAAAGCCCAGCCTTCTCTGACCTAAATTGCAATGTCAGGATAAACACACAAACAAGTTGTTTTTCAGAAGAGGAACGCTTTGTGCCTTCTGCTACGCTGCTGAAGAGCACTCAGGAGAAGACAATCATCAGTAAGAAAAACAGAACTTTTCTACAGGCTTATATCTCACTCCTTGAATAGCTGGATTTGAAAAGCAGATCCCCCAAGCATCCAGACCCAGGTAGCACATAACACAAAAAAGTGACCATTGGGGTTTAAGGGATTCAGGGAACACTGCTCAGCAGCCAGCAACTCAGGCTATTCCTGGTCAAATGAGAGGCTTACTTTTCAACCCACTTTCCAATTTGCTCTGCCTTTTACAAGGAAAGGTGCAGCAAACACTGAGCACAAGGTGAGCACACATGTTCAGCTGTTCGCCAAAGTCAGTGATGACCAACTGTAGTTTCACAATATTTTCACTTTGCTACTGAAAGTTCACATCACCGAAAGCCTGCTTCAAACCAAGAACCAACAGCGACCCAGTGCCACAGAGTAATCTGAGATTGCAGCAGCATTATCTCTATTTGATGGCATCATCAAGCAATGACAAAAATACCCCTTGCTAGATTTACCAAGTGGATACTATTTCAGAAGCTTTCATTTTCAAGCTTTATATCTTCAAGATAAAAAATGACCTACTTAACTTTTCATCATACCTCTGGAAGAAAAGACACTTTCTAGTGCTGTGTTAGAGAATTTTAAAACAGTTTCCATAAAAAAGTAAATCCTTGAATGGAGTGTGCAGCAGCAACAAGCCTCCCTTGGTATTACCTACTTAACCTCATGCACCACTGCATCAAAACCACAACCGGTGCAAATCGGTGGCTGACTGACTTCACTGATCGAGGCCAAATGATATTGATGAGGAAGATGAAGGGAATGAGCTGTGGTCTGAGACACAGGCAGCCTCATACAGCCACATCTAGGTAGAGACAAGTCCAAGCAGAGCAACTCCATGAAAGTGCCAAGGTTCAGCATGGGGGGAAACAGCTTGGGTGGGGGTGGGGGGAAGGAAATCTGTGTAAATAGAAACCTTATTTACCCAACTATCTTTGTTATTTAATCTGTTGCTCTGGTTTCACTGTAAATTAAGTCCAGAGCATGTACTCTGCCAGCCAATCATGTAATGCTGGACAACACGTCCAGGCACACAAGCTGCTAAACTGCCACCAGTCTTCAATCTGGAGCCATATAAGACACACAGCTGGGCCGATGGGCTTATCCTCTCTCTAAACAGGCCTTGACAGGTAAGATACCATCATGCTCTGACTAGACAGTCGGACAGGTAGACAGCAGACTGCATGTATGTAGTGCCATCTGTCTCTCCCTTGGGAATCTGCATCTTTGGGTATCCCGTTGCACTTCCATCTGCGATTCCTGCTGGAGCCCAGGAAACGACCTTTATACACATCTGTGTCCAAGGTGCATCAATAGGTTGACATGTATGTTTTGAGCTTCACACTTTAAAATCAATACTGGGACATTTGGCCTCCTCATTCTTTGGTAAAAAGAAGAAAGAAAGAAAAGCTCACTTGCTGGTCTTGAAAGTGGAAGTGTCAGAGTGATATCCTTAGTTATCCCAACTACTTGTTTGACAAAGTACTACCCCATTGACTGTCAGTGCATGTTTAAAAGGGGTGCAGAGGGGAGGTGAGGTCAGAGTCAGCCAGCCTTCCTCGGCAATGCATGGCCTCCTTGCATTTGTACACTTCCCTGCAGGAGAATGTGTTTCATTTGGCCCAAGAAATCCATGCAAACAAACCTCTTCAGTATGAGGGGATGCCTCCTGTTCAGCTTGGTGTATTGGAAAGAGTTACTGCAGCAGCTGCTGTTGCTGTTGTTAGAAATGTTTATTCCCAAGCCAGAACTGAAGGATCAGGACACCTCAAGAAAACTACCTCTATCTCTGGCCAGCACACTGTGCTCTGTTATCAGAACCCGCTTTGAGGGCGTTCCTTTTGGACCTGCAGGTTTGATCTGCTCCATGCAGCAAGAAGAACATGCTACATGTGTCTCAGGGACCCTCCCTACCCCTCTGTCTGCCTTCCTGTTCACACCTGGATCCCAACGAGCTCCTTACCCTGGTGCTTGCTGAGGGTACTCCAAACACAGCCACTCCAAAACAAAAAATACAAGGTTAATGATCAGGAGAGTGGGGTTTCCAAAATGTTCTATAACAGCTAGAAATTAGTTCAAGTAAAGCCACTTCAAGTCTCAAGAAATTACAAGTCTCCCCAGACTGCTGTCAACCAGAAAGCTCAGCTGTACAGCACTACTACATCCTTATTTCTATCCTGTGTCAACCACATTATAGTGAAACTATAGGTGAAGGTCAAGCTCTTTTTAGGAGCTTTTTCTTTACAAATGCTCTTTTTTTCTAAAACATTACTCACCTTTTCATCATACTCAGACCCTAGGTGCATGATCATTTGTTTATAGCCATAAAAAGTTAAAAGCTTCTATTTTCAAAACTTTTCTTGCTCATGATCCAGAAACATGTTTAAAATGGCAGCAGACTGCTTCAATATGTTAGTGTATGGCTCAGCTCCATCTCCAACTCTATGCACTGATCTTTAAATGAGAGCTATAGATAACATTGCTAAACACCTCAATGAAATCTATTTTAAGGCAACAAAGCAGTGAAACATAACCCACACAGAGTAAATATATCTTAGTTTTGAAAAATAAGACGATACCACAGGCATTTAACTTTGTCCATGAAGATCACCCTACTGAGAACAGCCACTTCAAAACCACTAGGATTTTGAAGTAGCTAAATTTGGTCCTTTCCACCGTCTTGTAAGACATCCAAAATAGGCAGTTTAACATGTCTATCAAGAATCCAGATTCCTCATATTAAGAGAAGGTATCTATGGATTGAAAGGTGATTTTCAACTTTACCTATGTCCGAAAGATCCAAATGACTTCAGAGATTACAGCAGCAGCAGCAGAAGACCTCATGGAGGCCAGCTGCTGGACACAGTCTCTGTAACTGTGGACATGATACACGAGAATTTTAATTCTGAGCAGAGCTTTGTTCGAAAACACTGTCTGGACAACAACCTATGACAATTTACCTATCCTTCCTTCTATTGTTAACCTGCCAGTCAGCAAACAAGAACAGCTAGAGTGGAAGGGACAGCTGAGAAAGGATTTAGAAAATTCAGAAGTGGGTATCAGGAAATGACAGTTTCAGTGTTTGTTTGTAACACTTTGTTTAGCACAAAAGAGTCATTCTGAGGATATAGAAAATGTCAGGGTTATTCTTTGGAAACTTGTATTCCAAATGATACATCAGTATTTTGCAGTTATTATGATGTCCTGGCCAAGAGGAAGGACTGACTTGCATTAGCTTTAGTACAATATGATGGTTTCTGCCTCCAAGATGCTTAATGAGTCATTAAATTATTGAACAGACAGGCTACCAAGAAAACCAAAATAAACCCCACAACAACAAAAAACCCAAACCACAGGGAAAGGGACTTATTTGGTTTTACTTTTGAGAATCAGTGTAATAAATGAGAAATATCTAGTCAACATTAGTAGCAACTCCCAACTCTTTTGCCTGCATGAATTAAAATTGCTGGCAAGATTAAGAGAGAAAACTGTTTCTAAAGAACTGTTCAGGCTTGGTCCAATGACTGTAGGAGGGTTGCTTTTCTCTGGAATCTAGTGGGATTTCTTTGCATTTCTGGGGAAAGAAGATGACATTCCTTATTGTAGCACTCCTATGCCTTCCCTATAAAGTGCTTGTCCACTGGATGCAAACCAGAATACAAGATGATCATTCCTATGCCTGCTTTTCCCACCTTCAGGCCAACTGCTTTGGGGAGAAGCAATTGGTCACAGATTCCATTATACAGAGATTGACACTGACTTCTCTGCCTGGAGAGCTGGAAGCAGACCTCTCAGGACATGTCTCCTTTTTTTGCTCACTTCTGCATCATCCTGAGGCCATCTTGCTTATTGAGGGTTGTAAACCTCTTTTCATCACTCAGTTTGACACTGATCTTTATTCTTATTCAAATTACTTTTAACCCCAAAGCTCTAGTCCTACCCAGAGTAAAAAAGCATTTTCTGCAAGCATTTCCTCATGGCTACAACTTGCCACCCTAAATCAGCTATTGCATGGGCACACCAGAATTTGGAGTTCACCAGTAATCAACATACAAGCATGACCTACTGCAAAGCCTCTGACTGAACAATGCTCACAAAAATACCTTTTTCTGGTAGATCATGGAGAGGATAATGTCGCATATATGACTGAAACAGCTGGAATGAATAGGATAATTTCATTGATTACTTCAATCAATGAGATGATTGCTTTTCCTCCTACAACTCCCACTACATTCACAGCCTTCTAAAGGTATCACAAAGACCAATTCCTTTCATAATAACAACATTACCAGCCTAAACTAATAAAGAGCCAATCTCACAGCAGAAAATATAGAAACAGGCCGACTTCTTGACGAAAGGTTACAATTTTTCTCTAAATTTGTCTGTTAAATTCCAGGCTAGCTCCTCCATGGAGTGCACTAGTGCACACTGCTATCACTTCACGTAAGAACACAAACACTCAGCAAGAGCGTTTCACCTTTGAGAAACTCCATCAAGCCCATGCCTTGATATATGCCTCATGTTTGAAATAACATGTTAAGTGTGTTGGTTGAGTCTTATGCTCCCTACCACAGGGAAGAATGAAAGGCGGGAGGCAGCCAAGAAACACAATGGTAGGGACGGAGTTAATGAAATGAACTGATTTTAGTCCTGGCCCAGAAATTGTATCCAAATCTTCAGAATTTTCCTTTAAAGTGTAAAGCTTCTTCAGTGTATGGAAATTCTGGTGAATATTCAAACATGTATGTACATATATATATATACAAAGATACATGTATGTCTGTGTACGTATATTTAGTCAGGCGGGAAAAGGGCAATCCCAAACACAAATTTTCCCTAGTAACAGCACTATACCAGTAAGAATGACATGGTGGACTCTTTCCAGACTGCCATATTGTAATCGTGATGGTGTAATTGCAAACAAGAAAAACTTGTAATTGTAATATTGAGTATATAACCTAAAATGTTCAAAACTATATTTCTGAAACAGCTGAGATAATGCATATAGGAAAGGGGAACACTTGAGCAAGAGCCCTGGCTATTCTCACAGCATAGGCACAGAAACAAACCTGGAGGGTAAGCTACAATGGGGAATACAACTACTGAACAAATGGATACCTGCAGCAAGGAAGTGATGTTAGTGTTCATTTTATATTTATTTAATAAACTACTGTCCTGAAAACTGTTGTGGATTTGGAATTCCCCACTCTCACAAGTGATCATTTACAAGAGCAGCTTTACATTTTTCCTACTAGACAGCCACAGTAGGCTCAAATCCTCCAACCTAAGAAATGTAGATTGCAATTTTCTTATTTAGTAGGTTTTAATAAAAGGCTCTGTCTAGCATGAATGTGGAAGACATTAATATTTATGCCCAACTGAAAGAGGGTTGTTTGTCACTTAGTGCCATTCCTCTACTGAACACCTTAGTCTCTGTAGTCCCTACTGCTCATATTTCTTTTCTTTAAATTTAACTGCCTTTCTTGCTGTGACCTATTTTCTAGAGAACATATACTCAGCTAATGCTGGTAGATCAAATCAAAACTCCTCCTATGATTCCTTTGAACAGAGATACATCCTTTTCATTTGAAACGTAACACATCAGGGTTTTTTCTGGCATTTAGTTCTAAATGAAAATGCTAGATCTGTTTAGCTAGGCTAGTTTAAGCCTACCTTAAATTGAAAATTAGTTACCCTTATTACAGCATCAAAAGCTCATTATTTTCCTCCAAACAGGCTGGAATACCTCTACTAGTAACTCAATTGCTATCTCTTACACAATAGCCACATGTTCCACAATACTCAGTAAAAATCAGATCGGAATAGCTCTGCTGATCTGAGTTTTGGCACATTTCCCTCTGCTCTACCTCTGTGGGTTTGCTTGCTGCTTCTGAAGCCTCACCACATGTAGTAACTTAAAATGATAAAGCTGAAGCCAGAGGGAGGGAATGCCTTTGTAGTTTTTCCAATCAGCTCAGCATCAGACGTGCTCAGCTCTGCTTCAGCACCTGGTTTCAGTTCAAAGTCTTTCAACCCCTTAATATATCTCAAAAGATTATCTACCTTCATTGCCCAGCAGCAGCCCGTAGCCCACACAAAGTGTGTTCATCTGTGTGAGTCCTGGGATGCCCAGGGGTTCTTTCCATCAGGCAGCCCCAGCGGAGCACTCTGAGGTGAGGCCCGTATGCTGTGCTCCCCCTCACTGCGGGAGAGTTGCTGAGCGCTCTCATGGGAGCTGCAGGAGCTGGTTCCAACCATCCTGCACAGGGACAAGGTGCTGCTGCCTATGGCAGTGACCTGCAGAGGAGGCAGCCTGATCCACAGCAGCAGTAGGATCCTTGGAAGGGGCTTGCAGCAGGGTAAGACAACAGGATGTCTGCTTGCAGGGGTTCAGCAGGAGCTGGGATCTTTCTTCCCACTGATACCAGGTTTCTCCCAAGAAATGCAATCTTACCTCTCTCTCAGCTGTGACTCAGAGCTTGTCTTCACTTCACTGGCTCTGGGTTAAGCGGTCTAAGTCACACCTCGTGGGGATTCCCAACTTCCAGAATACATGCATTCTCCCCATCTCCCATGACAGGGAGGCTGTGCATTAGAAATGGAGTTTTGGGATGGGTTATGGCAGGGGAATGGGGGCAAGTTTCTGTCTGGAAAAGTCAGATCTTCATATCTCCCACTGCTGAGCTGCATTCTTGGCCATATGTTGCCATGTGGATGGTACAGATCCTTAGTAGCTCTAACAGAGCAGTTTTTCTCATTATTTAATAACTGCTTCTTGAGCCTGTGTTTGACCTGCCTTTAGAAAGCCTGTCTGTACTACTTCTCCTAAAGACTGTTTTTTATGGGTTGAACAAACTTTTGATCTCCACATATTTGGATTTATTTTAAAAACACCTATTCCCTGTCCACTGCAAAAGGCCATTGGTGTCAGACTGTGAACTGCACACATTACATGACAAAGTTATTACACAGGCAAAGAAATCAGAGAAAACCTAACTACTAAAATAGACCCCATTAAATCTTTTGTCATGGGCCATCTGAAGCTTGTCTCACACAAATGGGCATCTTTCTGCTGGCTGCACTAAGAGCTGGATCAAGACCTTGGCTTTTGTCCAAAACTCAGTTTTCAAGTGCAGCACTTGTCCAGAATAGTCACCTGTGTTTCAGGGAAGAAAGCAAGCCAGAAGAAAGGAAGGAAAGTGAAAGGAATTCCATCACATCACCCCACTGATAATTGAACTCGCTATAGCAGAATTAACAGACTTAAGTCAACTGTTCCAATGCAGCCAGGCCTGTGTCCCAGGTTAAAAAAATAGCCACTGCTGCTGCTGTTCAAATGACATTTCAGTCCAGTGAAATGATTCTCTAAGCTGCTTTTGGAAAAGCAGATGTAAGCTCCTCACTCACTTAGATATTACGGAAAATCTACCCTGCTCATATTAATTAAAAGGAGAATAACTCTCATTACAGATCCTAATTAGCACTAGCTTCGGCAGAGGGTTCTATATCATATATGTGTGATGCTTAATGAGCATGTGGCAGATGTTACTCATCCCATTTAACACGCAGCTGGCAGAACTTCTCACAGAGTATTATGGTGAAAAAGAACCAGCTACAAATACTGCTTGGACCTAAACTGTGCTTTGCAGAAGTGTTTCTCATTTGCTGGCTGACCTGGTTTGGGGTTTTTATGTACCCTCCACTACCAATTCCTAAAGGTCCAGCTTAATTTTTGTGGAACTAGAAAAGGCCCAAATTTTTCCAGGACAGCTGCATGACTATCAAAGAAGAAGGCAAAGCTGCAAGAAGTTATTTTTGTGAAGTAAAAGGGATAGAACACCACAGACCTAGTCAAATGCTAGCTGACAGAGGCACACACACACACAGTTACTATTGCTTATCTCAGAGCTGTCCCAATTCTCTGCAAATTCAGTGTGGCTACAGCTGTGCCCTGTGATTGCCAGCAGTATTAAAAAGTGATACCTTAGGCATATCTGTCAGGTGATTAAGAAAACTAATAAATATCAGCCACAAATTGTCCCCATCAAGGGGCTGCTGCCTTGTTAGGAGAACCTCGTGGCTGGCAGGTGGCTGTAGTGGTGGCCGAGCATCAGCAGCAGGCTCTGCCTGGCTGAAACCCATCCATCACAGCAAGCAGTCCTTCAACTCTTCAGCACTGGCAGCTTTACAAGAACACACTATTAAATATTAATGTCTTACGGTGTTAAGCCGCCACCCTCTATAAATAGCGTGGCGTTCATTTTAACCATTTTATTGGAATATGGAAGCCTGGAAATATCTTGTTTTGGGATTTGAATATTTATTGCTATTTGCGATGTTCTACTGCTCAGTAAGTGTGCCTAAGTGGTTAGCTGCCTCTTCCATCAAAAACTCATTTTATTTTTCTCAAGTACTGCAGAGCTGTACTGTAGAAGTTGCAAACAAAAAGATATCTGCAACTTGGGCTTTTTAAGAAAAATACATTTTAAAAATTGGGTGAATTTTTGTGTGTATTTAGCCTAAAGGCTCATTTTTAACTGTAGTTAAGTGAAGGTTTTATAACAATTAACAAAAATAAAACAAATTAGAATAAATCCATTGATAGTCTTGCCTGGAACATCAGTTAGTCCCCTGAGCATTTTTATGAGCATCTATGAGATACAGCTGCACTCACCTTGAAAATTATGTTGATGCTTGCTCAGATAAGCAGTTCTGCATTAAAGTGGCAAAGAACTACAGTTAGAGTCTGTGTAGGAAGAGAGCAAGAGAAGTCACCAAGTTCAATTTCTAATGTAGGATATAGCTTCTTTATGGCTTTTTCTCTCCCATTTCTCTTCCCTACAGTCAGGACTTGTAGGAGAGCATTAACCAAAAGCTACCTGATTGGCAATTATCACTCCAGAATAAAAAGCTTTTGTAGAGGGTGGCTTAGTTGTCTCCTAGCTCCTCCCTCCAGGCTACAAATGTGTCAGAGGCTCGGTACTGGCCTTTTCAGAAAGACATGCTAACTCACCCCCTGCATTTGGGGTGAAGGCTTCCTCAAATTTTGTAGCAGAGGCACTGGGTTCTTCAATGCCAGTCATGGCACCGAGGCTGGCTTCAGGTGTCCAACAAACTCTGTTTCGATACAGCTTCTTCATAGGAAGATTTTCGTGCATTCTCTGCACCCCCGCAGATGTACCCAGTGTTAATTCTGGGTTCAACCAAGTGCTCTACAGAGCGGGTCAGAGGCATAAGTATTTGACAGTGCTGCCAAAGAGTGCAAAGGTAAGGAGAGAACCATTGCATTTTTCCCAAAACCCTGGTCTTTTCCTCCATTTTATTTGGAGAAAAGAACAAAATGGAAGTGTACAACTCTGAGTAAGAGAGAAAAAGCCATTTTCTTTCTTACACAAGAAAATCGCACAACTTGGTTTAGTAGCGTATTTTGCAATATAGCCTGTTTCCTGCCCTTTAATGCTCAAGGGACCACAGAAATCAGAATGCTTTCAGCAATCTAACAAGACTTATTGGTAAAGGAGAGCGCTACTTTTCACAGTAAGACAGGGGGGTTAAGAATAACATCTATTTTTCCAATTTCATATCGGCTTCTAACTGGGGCAGAATGACCATTACGGATACAAAGCACATTTACCCTGTCCCAGATGCACTGGTTTTTCTATTTGCTCTCTGCAGATTTCTCACTCCAAGAGCAGCCGTATCCTCGTAACCATGGAAACCACTCATGGCAAATTCCCTCAAAACACAAAAGCAGAAGGATGGAACGGAACAAATATTTTAAGAAGGTTGCACACAAAGAGGAAGACAACATCCTGACTTCATAGATGCAAGACAGGATAAAACCACAGTATCCTCATGCTGGAGGGCTTGCCATGGGACTGGTGACCTTCCTTACTGGACAGCTGGCATTAGACACAGTCTTCTGTTTCATCTTTAGCTTTGCTGTTGTACTCTGTGAAGATTTGCACAGTGTCAAATCTTTTCTGAAGATCTGGCAGATCAAAGGACACAGCAGTGAATTTTCATGGCAGTATATGACAACCTTGCATCATGCCTAGGACAGATGCACTTTGAATTCAAAATAGTAACTTAGATTTTTTTCTTCAAAAATAAAAAATAAAGATAGGAGTAAAATCACAGAAAATGTAGAGTCATATCTGAGCAGATCTTGGTCCATCAACTTCAGTTCTCCTACAGGGTCTACAAATGAGGTAAAAAGCAAGTGTCCCTTGGAAGGCACTTTCACCCTAATACTCTCCCCAGCCTTAAGGGACTCCCTGAGCCTGTTATGGTTTATATAGATAGTAAAACTCAAAGAAGCTTTATTCCAAACACTTTTCCAGGCTCCATTCCAAACCATCCTTTGGCAGGCGGTACAACAAGCCTCATTCACTCCACAGGAACAACCACCTAATATTTGCATTGAGCCTGCCTCCTACTAGTGTCACTTGATGGGCCACGATTCTCATGCAGGAAGAAATAACAAGAAGTCAATCTCTATTCCCTCCTTCTGTGCCACTCATGATTTTGTAGATGTCTATCACACCATCCATCCATCCTTGGGAAGGGACAGTGTAAATTTCAGCCTTCTTAACCATTCCTTGAAAGAGATCATCTCAAACCTTTGCTCACACAAATTACCTTTCTTCAGACTTTCTCCTGCTGTGATACATTTGAGATGAGAGGATCAGAACTGCGTGGGGGGTGACCCTTGGAGTCAGCCTTTTTTATCTCTGTTCTCTTTCCACAAAGTAATAGTATTTAATCTTTTCTTCCATTGCTACTGAGTGCTAGCTAATGGTTTCATGGAACTATTACAAACCCACAGTTTCACTCTTACATAAGAATAACAAAGTGCTAGCTCAGAATATGTGAGGTTAGGATTACTTTTACCCAGGAGTTACATTTACTGAATTTCATCTGCTATTTTACTATCCGTCTCTCAAATTCAGGAGATCATTCTTCAGTCTCCACTTGAGCTCCTCCAGAGCACTTGGGTGATTAGTACCTGGCAATCAGTTAATTTTCATGTTGTTTATTTGTACCTCAACCTGTTCCAGAATGACTTCAAATTTTAGGCTGAGCATTTGCTGAATCACTGCTAAAAAGAATGGCAGAGGGAATCTCCCCAGCTTCTTCTACAGTATGCAGACACAAATAATTATCATCTCTGCAGCAGTCCTATCCACATGGCTAACAGATGGCCCTACCAGCCTTCTGGTGAACGTTTTGTTCTTGGTGTTAGGCCCTGCAGCCTCTCCTCCCCCCGCCGAGGGCCACTGCTCAAGGCCAGCTCTGAGTCGTTCAGCTGTGTGACCTTGGACCTGACTGCTGGGAGGAGAGCTGGGAGAAGCCTTGCTGGGGGTCTCTGCACCTTCCAGTGTATTAAGCTCAAGCCCTTGCTCTTGATCCCTGCCCAAGCTATGCTTTAGATGGCCCTGAGCCCACCCTTCCCTCTCACAAACCCAAATCTGACCCAATAATTTAACTTCCCAGCCCTGCACCTCCTTGTCACAACAGACTCGTGTGTCCAGCTGGACTCCTAGTTGCCCCTGGTCACACTCACCCAGCCCACTCTGCTCTCTTTGCCTGGGACCCATTGTGAGGGCACTGTCCTACCTACTTTACTTCACCTTCACTCCTGGGCCCCTGTCCCCTGTGGAGCAGCCTCAGCCCCATTACTGCTTGGCAGACAGGCTGGAACGATGACCAATTCCTTTCCCTATCTCATTCTCGTATTTGTATTATATTATCATAATAGATTTCAAACTCATGATGACCAAACCTGAGGAATGGTTTTGGAAAGAGATGTGGAGAGGAGGAAAAAAGGGATCTCCAGTTTATTTAGGTGTTGGCAGAGGAGGCTCAGCCGCTGCGTACACCACACACATTCCCCGTGCGTGACCTTGATCTGGTTGCTTAACTGCTCCCTGTCAGTTCCTCTTGCTCTTAAAAGGGATTAAACTTTTCTCCTTAGAACAAAAGAATGCTCCTTCCTTCCTTCCTTCCTCCCTTCCTCCCTCCCTGTAACAAATGTCAACAGCAACAGCCCTGACTAGAGCTGGGAAAACTTGGAAGATTGCCATTAACTTTAGCAAGTCAAGAAAAAGGTTTCATTTACAGAGCAGGGACAAGATGAGCTTTTCTGTAGAAAATCTACAGAGAAGATAATGGTCCTCCTCTCTGTTCAACGTGTATAAACAAACTAGCACGTGGTTGGGTGTCAGCTATCATCCCTAAGCCTTGTCAAGATCCACTCAGAAACTGGAAGGAAACAGATTTCATGCTGAAGCACCTAAATTTACTAGTGAATATAGTACATTAAATGGCTTGTGTCAATGTAGCCAGCTTGTACCCTCAGCTACCACGTCTTCCTTCTTAAAAATCTGTATTTTGGCAACAGTTTTACTATGCCAGTCTACAAAGGAGATGGCCTGTAGTCTTCCACTGACTATGCTTTAGAAAATTCTCTTCTACAATACTAATTATTAAATAGCCTTCAAAAAGAATGCAAATGCACTGTTGATTACTCTGTGTTGAAATACATAGAGAGGCACAAAAAGTTACAAATAAAAGTTAATCTAAGCTCTATAGTCATGTCTCAGCAAGCTGTAAGTGAACTTCTGCAAGGGGAGCAGAAGCAGGGAGAGCACCTCGGAAAGACAGGTTGTCAAAACATCGAGTTTTATTGGCATAAAACCCACCTGTGATAGTAAAGTATAATTTCCCCTGATTCTATTTAAGAAAACTAATGCAGTTTTATGGTGTTATGAATTATTAAATTATGTTTTTCCCCCTTCCCTCCTTCCTCTCTCTTTTGTTGCAGCCTTCTTGGTGGTGAAGTGACAAGAGAGGACCAGGGAGAAAAACAGTCAGGGGAAAAAAAAAGAAAAATCAGAGTATGTCTTCTTATAATGAAACTATTCAGGGTATAAATTGCCCTAAGAAAAGTCTTGCCACAATGGCATATACAGAAATATATGGAAAAGCAGGCCTGGAGGCTGAAACAATATTTGTGGCTTGTTTTGTTTAAAAAAAATTATGTTGGTAATGATTTTAGAAACACAGTAAATCTCATAAAGGAAGACTGTATCTGAAAGTTTCACCTTTTCTTCCTCCGATTCATATTAGTTCCTATTTATATAACCTAACTCTCTATAACTTTTGGTTGTTAAAAGAATTTGTCATGCCTACATTCATGTCTACTAATATTTAACTCAGCTGCCTAAAATATTTATCTTAAATCCGATTCCAGTGCCATCTCTAAGATTAAGCAGCACTGGTATTAACAGGGTAAAATGAAAACAAACATGGTAATTTTCTCACTTTCAGCTTTTAATGTTAGTCATGCCTTTAAATGTCCTGACTTGGCTTCTGAACAGCGAATTTCATACATCATCTACTCAGAGAGAATGGGAGAGGTTATTGATAATAATAATTACAGTGGATCACAAGACACTCCTCAGATCTGAATATTAGATGGAATAAGGACTTGGAATCCTGGTCTAGAAGGTTCCCAGAAAGGGCTTAATATTTACTACATAAACCTAGGGCACAGGCCATAGTCAAAGGAAGATGGCCTAAGGAGTCAGTATTTTTCATTGCATATCATATCCTTTCTCCCTGGTCCTTGCCATTCAAAAGGTTTAAATTGTTGCGCTGGATCTAAAGAGAGAGATACAAAATCCTTACCTTAAATCTACAGGCTGGTGAGTGAAAGGTAATGCATTTACACGGGGTGAGTAGCAGATCCTGCTACAGGACTTGTGCTGACACTAACTCAGAGGTGAGTTACTTGGGAATAGTTTGGTTTATAAATATCACGCAGAGCAGAGACTTCTCGAGTCCTGATCTAAGCAGAAATTCTATTTCACCACTTTTTGAAGTGTGGCAACAGCCAGGTGGGAAGCTGCTTTTCCCACCTGAGGAAATCACTCCTATGCTCTAGAAAGCTCACTACAGGCTTTAACTGCTCAGAGTAACACTTCTTCCAGATATGTGCCACATACACCTACTTTAACCAAGAATTCGACATCCACGAGTGCTGTAGGTGTCTGTGTGTCTGATCTGTAGCCGTGCCCTCTGCTGCAGTTGTAAGCAGTGGGCAGCTATTTTTAGCACAGCAGTCCCATTGGATGTGTGTTAGGCTGGAGGCTGCTTCAGCGACTGGAATGATAACAGGACCGTACATAGGGAGCATAATTTCCCTCTTCAGACTAATTAAGTGTGTTAGGGGAGGTTTCCTAGTGAGAGCATCTGACTGCATATAAAACGAAAGATATTCATCTTCCTTTGCAGCTATTAATGAATCACCATTTAGATGCCTAATAAACTTGCACATTAAATTCTAATAGCATCCTGCTTCCTTCATTAACCCGAAGAACTCTATTGGTGAAAAAAACCTATTCTTCTACTAGGCACTACAGTGCTTGATACTCCCGATCAGGCTAAAGCCCTAAATCTGGATCTGCTATCTCAGAGATGCCTAAAGTGGTAATTCCATCTTTTCTATTTATCATATCCATGTAACTGGTCTGCACCTCTCCTCTGACTCACTGAGATATATAATTCTGTGTCCTGTTGCTTGCTTCATAAAAATCCTGTCTGACACTGTAGCTCTATGGAAAATAATGTCTGTTTTCCACTTAAATGCCTCAGATGTCTTAAGCCAAAGCCCTATAGGCTCACTATATATTGCTGTAGTACCTGTTACTGTATCCCTTGACCAGCACTCTTGCTCCTGTTCTGCTTATATCTGTTTATACCCACTAGCAGCCAGCCTTTTCTCCCCTCAGTCATGCAGCTAGTCACCCATCCTCCACAGCTGGCCTGCCACCTTCATCATTTCTCAGGTTGTTAAGCACGAAGGAGACAAATTGAATCACAAGTCTTCTCACAGCTCAGAAGCCGCAGTTCTGCACGTTTCAGTGCAGACTGGGTAAATGTCCCTGTTGTCTCCTCAGTTTGAGGAATGGGACTGCCAGCCCTCTTAGCCTGTCCACAGCTAAACCCCAGGATATTATGGTATTAAGTAGAAAGGGAATAAATATTGTTCTTTCTGAGAAATGTATTGCTTGCACATTCAACCTGCCCAGCACCAGTGATTGTGCAGGCTCTGTGGTGATGTCACACCCTGACCTCTGTGTATCTCCTGCCAGGGAACACCTCCACTCTTCCTCTGGCAATGATCATATTTACCACCCGGAACCACAGGCTATATGGTCAATATAGGTTCAAATTTGTGATCATTATAATGTCAGCTTGTTTTTTGGGTTAGATATTTACTACTCAACAGAGAGTGGATGCCAGTAAGTAATTTCAAGTGAATTGTCCATTGATTTCTACAAATGGTTGGAATTAGAGAAGAAACACAAGCAAATCCCCCAGCCATTAAATAACTTGATAATTTTTGGAAGCTACATGTGAATAGATGTCATTTTATTCTAAAACCCAGGGCAACATTAATTTATCATATACCAGTGTCACACCGGTGTTTTCTAGCAGTTGAGTCATCAAGCAATTATACTTTCCAGAACAAGCTAACCATACTCTCAACTCATGTGTTGTACAAAGAATATGTCCCCAGGCATGGAGACTGTGTAGACATCTCTGGGAAGTATTTCCTTGGAACAGGAAAAACCCTGCTTATATCAGGAAATGCTTGTAAAGATGGGGCTTATCACAACAAGCAAAACAGAGGAACTCACTGTGAATGAAGCAGGGTGGTGACAAACAACGTCAGTCACCCAGTGAGCATGAGGCATGACACATCTCATGTCAGAAGGCAGCCCAGGAAATCCCCACAACAACTCCAGAGCAGGACTAGAGGCAGCCACTCTCATAGTCCACCTTAAAAATGTCAAAGGTCCTGGATGGAGCTGAAGAAGGGTCCCTGGTTGGAGGGTGTGGATGAGGTCCCAGGTGAGGTGGACGGTCGGGGCAGTCCAAGCCTGTGAGGGCCCCCATGGCCCCTGCCTGCAGCCATCTGCATTTTTAATCCTACAAATATGGGCATGAAGCATGGAGAGTCAGGTGCATGGGAGATTACTTGAAACAGAAGCTGAATTCCTAAACCCTCTACATGAGCTGTGTGGTGCTTTAAAGTGGCAACCACAATAACTTTTGTTGCTGCTAAATACCTGTTTCCCAAAAGTTCAGCATATTCACGTTATGCACAGGCACCTGATCAGACACAGACATCTCCTCCTTTCAACAAAACCAGCCAGGGCTGGTAACATTCCTTGCAGGATAACGAGTGAGGAACAGTATGATTCAGCACCTGGACACTGCCACATCAGAACACTCTGACAAAGATGAATTATTTCAGCTTCAAGACTGAAACTATCCCTGGAGATCTCCGTTTGTACTACAACCCTTCGTTTATTTCTCAGTCCCTTTCCTTCCAAGCCACCCCTGTGCTTCCCACCCTCCCTTTCACACACACCCACTGCTTGTTTTCCTGTCTGAAGATCACTTCGAGATGGCTGGATGCACCATGTGGTATCACTGTGCTCAACCACTGAAGCCAGCTCCCATAAGACAAAGGGAAACTTGGCAAAATTTGGGACATTTCTCTTCTGAAATGAGCACATGTTCATTCAGAAGTCATGGAATCCGTTCAACTTAGTTTTAATGGCTACAAGGAAAAATAATGGACAATGGTTGTTTTGCTGGTGGTGGTGCTGGTGGGGTTTTTTTCCCATTTTATATCAGAAAGTTGGCTTCTGGTACTTGTAATTATTTCTATTTCCAGCCTGCCCAGTACAAGGTGATACAGCTAAACAAGATTACTTGCAGATGGTTTCCAAACTAAACTGCGATGTTAAATGGAGCTAACTTACTAATGGAAATTACTAAGGCTGCTTGGAGCCCCCCAGAATGCTGGAGGAATTTTAATGGGACTGCACAGAGATTTGTAGAGAGGACCAGTGCCTCCAAGGAACTGAGAGCCTCCTGTGAGTTGCCAGGGGAACCAAAGGAAGCTCAGTGGCTCACAGACCTTAAAAACACACATCTGCAACTGTGGCCAAGCATTGACTTTTGCCAGGTTGTGTCAGAAACAGCTGTACCAGAGGGACGTGGTCCATACAGAAGGTCTTACATGGAGTGCCAACAGATGCTGTAAAAGATTTTAGTGAAGAATCTTCTAGTTTTTGAGGTTGACTTGAAAATACATACACAGAGCTGATGCTGGGATGCTTTTAATCAAGATTCCCTGTTCCCATTTGGGTTTTCTTCTTGCCACTGTATCATCTTTCTATCCAAAAGTTTCTGAAAATGGTTTAGCAGAATTTGAGGACTAAAAGATGGACGGTTAAAGGCATCTCCGCAGTCCAGTCCAGAGCTGGGCTCTAATCCAGTACTTTCTGGCAGAAGTGGACACTTGTGCAGCTGAGAAATGATCTCCTACCAGCCACTTCTTCAGTTCAGTCATGTAGGTAGCCTCACAGGACAACAGAAAATTAACTTTACTACTCTGAAAAGTGAGACAAGGGATCTTTAGAGAATAAGGAGCTTTTCTCTAAATCCTTACCTGAGCAGGTTCCCTTAACAGCAGCACATGAAGAATGACAACCCAAACCTCTGCAGCAACTCCTATCCTGCAGTGCAAGGCATCTGCGTGCTAGATGTCCTGCTAGGACAAAAACTAAGCACTGCAAAATTCTGTCTCAGCCAGCTCTTGGTGTTCCATCTTCCCTTCCGTGATACCAAAGTTCAAGCTTTTCTTTGTCTCAACAGAGCACGGCGGGGCTAGAAGCCTTATTTGTCAGAAACAGAGGCATGATAACAGGGTTTGAGAAAGCCCAGGAAAGTTCGAATTCATACAGTTCAATTTTAAGTGCATCCCACCAATCTTCACTGTTGCTTTTAGGTAAATAGAAATTCTCCATTTTTTAGACCTAGGTATATTTATTACCTTGGTATTTTGCCCTTACCTTGTGTATGTATTACTAACAAAGTTAATTAGAATGAGAATGAGTTTAGAGCAAGAAGAAATTATCTGGCAGCACTGAAAATGGGAATGCTCTGTGTGCTATAAAACTTGAGAACTGCTCTTCAGGGTGTGAATATTTCCACAAGAAAGCAATTACATTGATGAAAGCTGATCAGTAAAATAGTCTGAATAATTTGTTTATGTGCGGGAAAGGGAGTTCAGAGATAGCTGACTGGAGCAGGAATGGATATTACAGGAAGCAATTAGAAAATGTTCTTTTTCTTTCTCCTTTTTTATTTTAGAGTTTGATACTGAGGTACAGATTATTGCTGCTATGAAGGATAGCCTTGGAATCCAAGACTGAGTTTTTAAAAAGTATTTGATGTAACAAAAAAATAAGAGACTGGTGGACAAAACATAGCGTAGTGTGATACACTTTGTCTTCCCTAACTCTCCTAAGATTTGGCAACATTATAATGTCAGCATACTTCATGACTTGAGAAATAAAAAGCAAATGATTCTGTCATCACTACTGCTCCTGCCAAGAGACACATACCTCCTGCTCCTTCCCTAGACACCAGCACACTTCAGCTCTGTTCTGCTCAGGCAGCTCATAGCAAGGACTGGCACACACGATCCCCACGATGTGCACCAAGGGCAGGAGCCAAAGCTGCAGAGAAAATGCAGACCAGCTTTTCAACAACAAGCCTTATACAGGAAGTGTCTTTGCATTCTGTGGAGAGGGGTTTGGGGATAAAATTCTTGTGCCACTCACTTCCTTTAGAATCATCAATAGGTTAACTAATGAATAATAATGCTAATATTTTACACTTCTGGAGGACCACACAGAGCACCAATCTGGATGGCAGCACTTTGCATCCCATGAGACACTTCTCACAGGGCTCTGCACACCTGGGCACGGGGGACTTAACCAGCTACAATGGGTGCACAGGGGAGAGGTCCTGTTTAGAAATCTAAGACAAGGAATCTTATTTTAGCTACATTTCTCTTAAATGATGAAAGATTGGTGTTTGTTTGTTCAATTTTTGCATGCAGCAAGAACTAAATTCTGCACCGTTTTGTGTCCCCAGAATATCAGGGTACCTGGCAAAAATAAATGTACTTCCAAAACATGCAGGACAAAAATCCTGACCATCCAGCATGTGGGCCTGTGGGCACCAGGTGCCTAATGGTCCCTGGGTTTCCCCCACTTACTCATGGCCCAGGACCCCATGTCAGCCCTCCCAGCCCACCAGCCCCTGCCCCAGCCATACCACAGCAGGGCTGCTCTCGCATTCCCCGGAGCAGACCCACGGCCTGGCCTGTCCTTGGCCCACTCCCATCCTCAGGGAGGTGCCTGATGCTGCCCCGGTGCCCGGTGTCCTGCTCCTGGCAGGCTGCTGGGACAGGCCCCAGCTGCCCAGCTCTGCCCTGACAGCCCCACAGGACCCCCTGATCCACTGACCCTCACGGGGCCCTGATATTCAGCTTGAGAAACTGGAAATGCACACGACTTGGCTGGCTTTCATTGGAGGAATGTGGCTGTACATTTTAAAAATTAGCAATATCTCTCTATTTATTTTTTAACTCATGCAAATTAAAGTGCTTTAAAAAATAAGTAGTTGCCATGTGTCAATAATTCACAGGAAAATTCAAATGAATTAGGGGACAACATTGCATCAGAAGCCAGTGATGCTGATTTCCAAAATATTAGTCAAGGAAAAACCAGTGATAGGGAGATGAAGTAGAATTACCCAAAGCAACATGGTAGGCTGACAGCAAGGTCATGAATTGAAATAAAATATTCCAATATCCAGTCCAACACACATGTTTACCAGATGCTATTTCTACTTCATCACAGTTAACTATGAGCACTGGCAGAAGAATTAAAACTAATGAGAGTAAAACAAATAAAAAACCCTTCCCAGTTCTAATCCAAGAGGCTGCTCAGAAAGTCTTTGAGTGAGTGATAATATATTCCCTTCTATTCCAGAAATTTACTTTATAAGAACCTGCTTTTTCTTCAAAAAGAATAATGGCCAGATTTGGTTTCACTGATGATCTTGAAAATACAGAAATTCTCCACTAAGCTTAGTGGCATTAAACCACATACACCTAGGCCCAAGATCAACAGCTAGGCAGAGAGGTTTCACACAGAAACACACCATGTCTACAGTATGAGTAACACATGGAGCACAGAAGTTGCTATTACTCAGCACGTTTAAAAAACTACGAGGAAGAGAAAGAGGATTTGACATGTCTCGGAAAGTGTACTCAAAACAAACCAAAAAAAAAAAAGGCACTGTTTTAAGCTGCAGAAATGTTCTGAAGGTGAGTTATATTTTATTTTATTTCATTAAAATATATTTTAAAAACATACTGTGTAAAAGAATTAGGATTCTCAATAATTTATTATTTACATTAACAAATTCCATTTTACTGTTATTCTATAGATAGAAATGAAAAGTCTGCAGAAGTGAGTTATATCAGCTTCTTCAGGACCAGGCAAGCCTCTTTTCCAAGAAACATGTCCAAAAACGCATTTCTTCCCATTTCAATCCCTTCAAATTAATATTTGCAAACAGATGGCAAAAAGCTCGATGAAAGGTCGTGTCGGTGAGCGTTGAGCACTCACAGTGAGAGCCAGGAATTCGGGGTGCTCTGCAAGGGAGAGACCCCGAGGAGACTTTAACATTGCACTACTCA
This sequence comes from Platysteira castanea, assembly GCA_013397175.1. Lineage (NCBI taxonomy): Eukaryota > Metazoa > Chordata > Aves > Passeriformes > Platysteira > Platysteira castanea. The sequence continues at coordinate 1,294,425 of VYXC01006694.1, read as the reverse complement.
ACAGTCAAGGGGCTGCAGGGTCCAATCCCACTCTTGCTCCCACTGTCCTATCTCTGCTGAAATCCATGGCATTACACAACGAGGCCTGCACCTGACTCCTCCAGGCAGATCTCAAAAAGCTGGACAGACTCCTTGAGACAGAGTGGCAGTGGAGAGTCTGTTTTTCCTACAACTGTAGGCACATTGCAGCTTATAATTCTTTTTCAGTCCAAACACAACATAAATCTCAGTGTCTTCCTTCCCATCCTCTGGGAAGAAATATGCATAGGGAATTATCTCTCTGATGTAAACATCTGTAAGCACCATTCACATATGCTGGTCCACATGAAAAAAAAACACATTATCAAAGTGCCTGCTGTAGCCTTGACCCTTCTTAGCGGAGCAGCTCAGCTTTCCCATTAGCTTTCCAGACTTCTGAAATCATCCGGGTACCCAAACATCATGCACAGTTCATTGCAATGCCAGCTGCTGTCTCCTTTACTATTCCAGGAAAGAGCAGTCGACCTTTCAGTGATTATACAAAAGCCCATAATTAAAAGAAGTAAAGCTGTCAGCTCATGTGTTCTGTTTCCTGGAGGCACTCAATGGTATTTCTGACATCTCGTGTAAGGCACCAATCATGCGGTAGCTGAGCAAAAAGCGACCCACGAGACCTCCATTAAGCAACTGCAGAGGGAACTGACAAAGTTCAGCTGGTTTGCTTGTCTTCTTGCTTACAAAGCATAAAAAGTGTGGTCACGCCATCTGAGGAAGTTTCTGGTGGTATCCTAAAAGGGGAAGCCTCAACTTGCACCACAGGGAGCACGGGTGACAGTGTGCTACAGCACAAGTTTCCGACAGCTGCGTCAGGGTGGCAATTCCCACGGACACAGCAGAGATTTCCTTGATCCCCAGGAAGCCTCTACTGCCTTGCTTCCACAGAAAGTGAGTTTGTTGTCAGCAGCAAAGCAGATACCTCCTCACAAGATGTCTCCATAACACACAACAAAGGACCACACTACAAAACCAGCCTTGGGGCGCTCTTGCTGCAGCTTCCCTGCTGTTGGTCTTGTCTGCACAGCCTTATTCACAGAGATGCAATGCCAGAGATAGCAGAGCCTATGGACGAAGAGGTTGGCTGGATGCTGGCTGACTGCACCACTGAGCAGCTTCAGTCCAGAATGTCAGTCTCAAATGGGACCAGGTGGTAGTATGTCAAATTGGTGACATAAGCTGTTGGATCATCACTGTCTTCCAGCTCTGAGGTAAAGTCACTAACACTTTCAAACCTAAGGAGAGATGAAAAAAACCATCAAAAGGCATTAAGTCATTTAGAAAATCAAAGGAATGGGAAAAAATGTACTAAGGGAGTGCGAGAAGCACTTGGAACTGATTCCATCCACATGTCCTTCTCCTATACTCATGTGTCTATGACTAAACAATGGGCCATGCAAACATGGTGCATGCAAGCAAGTCATCTTGCCACCCCTGACTTTCAAAGCTACTAGGGAGGAAGGAAGGAAGGAAGGAAGGAAGGAAGGAAGGAAGGAAGGAAGTAAGTCTTGGAAGAGTAAATCACACAGTTGAAGTCCACATCCTTATATTTTGTTCCCACAACGTGTGGCAACAACACAAAATGCCTCAGTTCTTACATAAAAGTGAAAAGGAAACTGCCTCTGCTTCCCATCTGAATTTGAAGTCTCAGCTTTTCACTTCACAGGCACCTTCTCTGGGTTTGGCTTTTGTAAGAGGCCAAGTGTCTAGCACAGGTAGGAAAGATGACTACAGTGTCCTTCCTCCAGAGTCTTGCTGTCCTTCCCATGATACAAGATTTAGGTTTTGGCAATCAAAGAATCTCCAAATGTAAAGAGATTGCCAAATTTAATTTCACTTATTTTGGTATTTTCCTCCCCACTTCCCAACACCTGTTTTATAACCTGAACTTTTGCAAGGATTATCCACTGAATCTTATCTACTTTCAACCAGAAAGCATCAAGCTGTTAAAACCTACACTTTTCTCAGTTACACACATTCCCATTCCAAGAAGGCTTGAATTTCTGCAGTAAGAAACATCATCTTCTTCCTAGATAGCCTAGCAGTTAAAGGCAGTCGCTGCAGGCCAAGGACTAAATTTCACCTCAGCTCTAAAAGGGGTTTGAAGAACCATGAAATTTCTTTTTCTCAAACACTCTCTTTAATATTTTAAAAGAACTTTATGACAAGATGGAAAAAGAAATTCTAACCTAGCTCTGACTTTTAGCATGTGTCTCTTAACACCTTTATCAGCCTAGCTGCCCTACTTCAGCTCTCTGAGTGGCAGATAAACAGATGAGCTTTAAAATAATTAATATTTAAAACTGCATCTCACCTACACACAAACTAGTTAGACTTCTTAGATGCCTGAAACAACTGCAGACACCCCTCTAACCTCACCCTAGAGGGTGACCTAAGAGTGAAGTATTTCAGAGGACCTGAAGAAGAGTGGTAGGGTAAACAGGTAAGTCTCCCACTCCCATCTCTTCCCAAAACTTTAGCCTGGTCTATACTTCCTGCAATACATGGCCACAGTTCTGTCTTTTCCATACTCCTGGTCCTTCTCATCTCTTTTTTTTAAACTATGAGAACCAAAATAGAGAACATTTTTTTTGAGCAGAAACTCATGGATTTTCTCCTGCGGTGCTGATGCTTTGCTCTTCACTTTAAATGAAACAGCAATGAGACTGAACTTTGAATGTTTATTACCCTCATTCCTCTAGGCCCTCCAGGCTGTTTGCTTGCCTGCGTGTGTGGGAACGTGTGCACAAGGGAGTTGACTCGGTATCTTGCAAACACTTCCCAGATCACATTGGGCTGTCTTATGCACTTCAAGTGATCCAGAAACAACAGATTATGAAATACCAGTGGGGCAGACAGAATGAAGAAAGCAGAAGAAGAATCAAAAAGGCTATTCAGATTCTGCTCTCTCTCTCATGTCAGCATAAAGCTACATTATCGCAACTGAAATATCCCATAGATTTTGTGGTTCTCCAGCCTCACTGGTAGGTTACTATAAGCAGAATGTGAGGTGCAAAGCAGTGGAAGTCAGATGCTGTGGTTAAGCAGGAAGCTTTTCTTGCCACCAAAAAGGAAGTGTGTGCACAGCAGCCTGCAAAGCACTGCTTCAGAGTGCTCACACAAAACCACACTCAATAAACCAGGCCTGTTTACTACAGTCAGCAGCTTTATACAACACTGACAGTCAAAATGTTTTTGTGCTGTTACCAACAGGTCTTATTCTCAAAATAAACTCTGCAGCTCTACTATGGACCTGCAGATTCCTAAATGCCCAAACTGCTGCCCTTAACATTTTTTTCCCCAAAGTACCTTGACAGACACACTGTCTTTTGCACTATTTCTTCTGTTGTAAGACAAAATTCTTTATGATTTTAACCTCTATTAATGCGTTAGATTTGCTACTCAGATTCACCAGGAAGAAGAGGGAACAACATAGAAGCTAATGGCTTGGACAGGCTTGCTAGATAACAAACTGGTGGCTGGGCTTCAAGAGTGAGTGACGGTGAATGGAGTTAAATCCATTTGGTAGCCATTCACAAATCGTGTTTTCCTGGGCTCAGTTTTGGGGCCAGTCCTGTTGAATATCTTTATTGATGATCTGGACGAGAGGATTGAGTGCACCCTCAGTCAGTTTGCAGATGACACCAAGCTGACTGACAGTGCCAATCTGCTGGAGGGTAGGAAGGCTTTCCCAGAGGGATCTGGACAGGCTGGATCGATAGGCTGAAGCCAATTGCAGTAGCTTCAACAAGATCAAGTGCTGGGTCCTGCACTTGCATCACAAGTGACCCCATGCAAAGCTACAGGCTTGGGGCAAAGCAGCTGTNCAGGTGGGGGTTGGACCCTTCTCCAGGTAACAAGTGACAGGGCAAGAAGTAAGGGCCTCAAGTTGTACTAGGGAAAGTTTAGACTAGATATTAGGAAAAATTTCTTGACTGAAAGGGTTATCAAGCATTGGAACAAGCTGCCCAGCGAAGTGGTTGAGTGACCATCACTGGAAGTATTTAAAAGATGTACATATCATAGAATCATAGAATGGTTTGGTTTGGAAGGGACCTTAAAGATCATCTAGTTCCAACCCTCCTGCCATAGGTGGGGACACCTTCCACTAGATCAGGTTGCACAGAGCCCTGCCCAGCATGGTTCTGGAATGCCTCCAGGGAAGGGGAATCCACAACCTGGGGAACTTGTTCCAGTGTCTCACAACCCTTATCTAAAGATTTACTTCTTAATATCTAACCTAAGCCTACTCTCCTTCAGCTTAAGGCCATCCCCCCTCATCCTATCACATGCCCCCACATAAATTCCCTCTCTGTCTCTCTTGCAGGCCTCCTTCAGGTACTGGAGTGAATCTGCCAAAAAGGAAGCTTATCCAATGCCACAGATTCTGCTGCTGGCCTAGAAGGCAGAAGTGCAAACAGTCTTGGCAGAGAAAGGTACCTCTGTAACAAAACCAAAGCAGAAGTGCAAATGCATTTATTTGCCACCTTTTTCTTTCAAAAGGACTTCAGACTACTCTCCAAGAACCACACAGAAAAGGACTATTTATGCCACATGGATGCTGAGCACACTGGCTTCATCACATTTTGCAGCAGTATGGTGTACTGCCAACTAAAATCAGAGAGAAAATGAAGGAAGCAGAAAATACCTACTTCAGAACAATAGAGTAAGCAACTGCAACTTGGAAAAGTGTTGTGGTTTCTTTTGCAAGAAATATGAGACTTTTCAGCTGATGGATCACTGGGGAGGTAGCACTGGAGGCTACCACAGCTAATCAGTACAGGGAATGAACACTTCCTGCTTAAGCTTCAAGCACTTCTTCCCAAAAAATACAGGTTTGCTCTGCAAAATATCTCATTCAAGTCCATCAGCAGCCAAAATCCAGAAGTCATAAAGAGTTTAATGTGGCTGAAAGGAAAAAAATTCCCATCTGAGGATATGAGGCCCACAAGGAATTAACTATGATTTTAGGGGAGAACACACCATAAATCCAATTTTACTGAGACCAAAAAGGAACAACATAGGATTTGACAGATTTTAAAGTTTCCTTTCTGGGCTAATAACATACATTTAAACCAACAGTATAGAAAATTTCTGCTTTTGAAAAAGGTTCAATTTTTACAAAACAGCTGTGCTACACTGGTTCCATTATCTCCTGGCTATTACTGCTTGGCTATAAAATACAGCTGCAGGATGGGAAAATTTAGGGCACCATATAAAACACACATTTGAAATTTATTATCTTCTTGACTCTTGACTTCACATCCTTTGGAAAGTTAAACCACAAATGCACAAAGTCAGGCTGTTACCCAAGAATCACTTCTTCCACCAGTTTCTGGGAAGCTATGCCTACCATTCAGTTTTTATCACACTAGCATTTTCTGGCCTTAAAAGTCTCTGACTTTAATGGGATGACAGTTAGATGATTGCAGTTTCTGATCCCAGACTGGTAAATTTTGCTTGGGCTGGAGCACATTTTTAAAATCAAAGCTAGTTCTAAGTACTTTTTAAATGATTTTTTTTTTCAAATGATCAAAGTAAGGCAGGAAAAGGCTTTCTTTGGTAATTTTCTCCTATGATTTGTCACTCTCAGTACAAAGACTGATCCATTGTGAACTATAACAACTTTAATTTCCAGGTATTGGCCTTACAGAATTACCTCTAGTGTGCCATTTCAGCCTCATTATTACAAGCTTACAAGCTGAAACGCTGTTAGCAAGGTCAACCTTCAAAACACTAAATGGTAAGTTAATAAAAAGACTTCAAGAAATTATACCAGAGCCAGAGATACTCTCCAGCCCCTGACAAAGTCTTGCCAAGCTCTAAATCTTGTTACAGATTGGAAATGACCACATTTCAAATATAGAAAGACAGATCACTGCGTTCAAAGATCAAGGCTTTTAGTATTCTGTTTCCTTCATTTTACTGGTCTAACAGAAAAGTATGTCAACGTTCTTCATCAAAAATATTTAAATGCTTCACTACCTGAAGCTCATTGAAGTATCAATCACCTGGTATGACAGAAATCTGTAGGAGCAGTTTTCCATCAATACCCATCTGTGAATAGAGTCACTGACTTAAGACCTACATGAATCAAGGAATCACAGAATGGTTGGGCTTGGAATGGACCACTGGAGATCATCCACTACAACCCCCTGCCAAGGCAGGGTCACCCAGAGCAGGTTACACAGGAACATGTCTAGGTGGGTTTGGAATGTCTCCAGAGAGGGAGACTCCATGTCCTCCCTGGGCAGCCTGTTCCAGTGCTCTGCCACTCTCAACATAAAGAAGTTCTTCCTCATGTTGAGCTGGAACTTCTTTTGCTTTAGTTCATGGCCATAAAAGCCCTCCTGGTTACAGGTTTCTGATCCCAGAATACCTACATGCATTAGGAAGGAGAATTTACCAATAAGACCAGTCTAACTTGCCTTTCCCCTAAGGAAACACCCATGCTACCCCAAGTCCCAGGTGAGCAGCTGCTGACCTTTGTTCAGTTACTTTCAGGGATGTGTTCCCCTCTGAGGAGGGGTGTTTTGCTTCCCAAACATCCCACTACCCTTTGTAGCAGGATAAGCCATTTGTTAGGATGTTTGAGTTTCCAAGTTTGGGTTCAAATCAGCTCTCATCAGTCATGAGAGAAAGAAATAACTCTGTTCTCCCTTGGCAGCACCCCTATGGCAACATCAGTTCTTTTTTCATACACAGAGGTTTGAGCGCTTTGGGGTCAATCATCCTCCCATTTTATCCACTTTAACAGGAAATTGCTGTGAAGGGTTAACAATCAGGCCCAGTAACCTCCAACCAGTCAGGATGACAGCTGTACCAGTCTCGCTCTAAGACAGACAATAACATTCTGCTAGGGCGGGTGGGAAAGCTACAGTTTATCTGAAGGTGACAGCATTGCTCTTGTTCAAACCCCACTTACAAATGTTCTGCTGAATCTACATCCAGGTGCTTCTCTTTTCCATTAGGTATACTGTGGTCAATGACTATTGTTTCAGTGTTGGCTAAACAGAATCCATTTGATCGCATGATTTCTGTTGGGAGAAGAAAGAAAACAAGATGAAAAAACAAAGCTGGAAAACAAACAACTGTGTATCATATGTAATTGACATGGTTATGAACTGAGATGTGTGCATGACATTGAAAATCTGCACATGAAAGCAGGAATGAAGGGCTGGTTTCACAGCTTCTTACATCTGCAAACTACCAGTGCTCAAGCAATTTCATTCACCTAATCAATTCACGACACAAAGCATCTGAAGCAACTACCACTACCAAATCGTAATTGTATTTTTCTTAGACAGTCCCAGGCTTAAGCCAGTTAAGCAAAAACAAAAAAGACATAAAAAGGGAAATAGAAAGTGACCTTACAAGTTAATTCAACCACCAATTCTAAGTCGTGTAAAGCAATACCACGTTTTGCACTGCCTTTGACCCTGCTTATTTTGTTTCTTACAGTGTTAGAAGCCTCCAATACAGAATATCTAAAATTTACACCTAATTCCACTGACTTACTACCATGGGGAGAACTTATAACTAAAGAATAGTATTTGATGTGAATGAGAAGTTAATTCACCTCTGTGCTGTATGGAAAGTCAAACTAGGCAAGTCATAAGGATTCAAGTCACAAGGATTTCTTTTGGTCACACAATTTTAGATGAAGCTGGGACCATCACAAAATAAATGCACATTTAAAAAAAACCATCAGCACTGGCTTACGTAGAATAACTTTTGATCTGCCTCAAGGCACTATGTCCCTGTGTTACAGCCTTGAATTATCAGCACAACAAAACAAAATTAGTCTGTGGCAGAAAATATGGTAGGCAGAAAACACACGAACAAATTTCAGCTATATATACAGTTCAAATAATGAACAGGAGATGAGACAGGAGAGACGAGGTAATTTTTTTTAACATTTACATGTTTCTGCACTAAGGTAAAGCCAGATTTTTCTTGACAGTCATCTTGGACCTTCAGTCTGTATTCTACTGCAACTCACTTTAGCAGAATACATTTAGGGGTTGTGAAAACACTGAACCCCAGCAGAATCACACTTCACATGATTCATCTTGAGCCAGCACATATGTAAAATAAGATTTACACCATAAATTCAAATTCAGTTTTCATCTTAGAGGACGGTTCTTTCTCTCTTCTCCATCACTTCCACTCTGAGCAGGACCACGTGGGGTTTGTTTTTTCAGAGAATACAAAACATTCTCGCCTCCTTTTCCAGGACTACAATCCAGATAGAAAGCTGCACTATGACTAACAGGAATGCCGGTATTTTCCCAGTGTCCTTGACTTGACCTAAGAGGACCAGCGTTTCACTGCTGCATGAACTGCCTCACCCATTATCATTTACTGCCATCTACTGGCAGCGCTGCCAGATCCCGAACCATTTCCCGTGTGCAACATCCGGATGAGGCAAACATCAATTAACATCAAATTTCCATCTATGTTCTTAGCATTAATGGCAGCAATCACTTGAATGATAAAATTAATTACCACAAGATGCTTTTGCATAACTGCATAGGTAGGAGATTCTTCCTCCAGTTAATTAGGTATTATTCATCACTACCAACAATAATTTAGAATTAAAACATGCTGTTATTCAGCTGAGATAGTTTCCACAGCTCTTCTACATACAGGCTGTCAGGAGGGCTCCCTTTTCTGCTAACTTCTGTCCATCAGACAGGCCCCCTTGCTCTGAATTGAGGTTCATCTTGATTGTCTTCTCTCTTGTACCCACCATGTGCTGTACTCAGTCATCACACAGAGTACACGAGCCCTGACAGGGTGCACACCCTCCCAAAAAGTATATGAAAGCATTCCACACAGCAAAAAGCCCTAAACCAGAGCAATGCTCCAGCATGTAACCTATGTGATTCCAAATACTTTTATTCTTGGTATTTGGTGTTTGTAACAAGAGCAAGCATCACCAGCAGCAGTCACCCTTTGAAACATTTTTAAAGCATTTTGTGTGTAGTTGCTTCATTTCATAATGGGCAGGATCTAGGATCCATTTTGCAGCTCTGGTCTCACAGAGTAACAACATACTTCAGACAAAACCCACGAATGTGCTCTCGAGTCGCTGTGCTGAGAACATGTCCTGGTGTTCAGGAGCAAAATGTGTGACCATGTGCTGCCTTTGGAAGATAACTAATGGCAAGAGCATATACAAGAGAAATTTTACCTGAGGTTTCCATATTGACCCAAGATATCATCCAAACCTCCCTAGCCACAGGTGGAATGTGAGATAAGCATGTTGGCTCCCATTTCCCATTTCCAGGAAGTCACCCCACTTTGCAATGTGGCCATGGGGGCTGTTGTTTTGCACTGCAGCCTGGGCTTGGGGCACCCTACAAGAAGGCACCAGCCCAGATGGGCTGGCAAGACCACATTTCCCACTGAGGCTCTGTGCTACACAGTAATCATAAACCATCTTCCATTTAATTAAAGGAATGTTTTTTTAACAGAGGATGGATTCACTTAGAACCAGAGCTAAGGATCAGTTACAAATAGTTTACCCAGTGTATGAGATCAAGCCTTAAAACCCACTGTTTACACCTCTGGCATGTTGACACGCTGACTGGCCATTAAGTGATACTTTGTTAGTACCAAAGACAACTGATATCAGTTCCTTGCCAGACACTATAAACCTTGGAGGACTATGTAGTATTTCACTTCAATTAACTCTGAATAAGCTCTTCTGGTGACACAAAACCAGCAGCTGCCATTAGGCTCAAACAAAATGTTTCAGTATAGAAATACAAAACCAGGCACATCAGAAATTCACAGACCTTTTGACAACGGTCAGTAGCAGATGAAGAGGGGAAAGACTAAAAGAATAGGCAAGGATAGGCTCTCCACTTTTCCCACTAGCAGTCTGTGGTTTAGGAACTTCCTATGTCTCCACCTGTGACAGGTTTCAATGTATTTTTCTGCCACTTGCTTGTCTAATTCCCTTTTGAAGTCACTTTTGCTTTCAGTTTCCCCATATCCTATGACAATGAGTTCCACTCCTTAACTATGCTTTGTATGGAAACAAAACAATATTATAACCTTGCTTTTGTTTGTTTAAAGCTTGTTGTCTGTCAGTGATATTGGATAACCTATAGCTCTTTTTTCATGAGAAGTACAGGGTAATTGACCTCCTTCTATTCGCAGCTTTGTAGACTTCTATCATGTCCCAGTCTGCCACCTCCTCTCACAGGTGAAGTGTCCCTCTTTATTTAAACTCTTTCTTAGAGAAGCTGTTCAACAACTTAGATCCTCACCCTTTATTTGTATAATTTTAAATTCTATTATATCCTGAGATGGAGAAACCAAAATTGTGCATATTATATTCAAGATGGGGTTGTGCTCCTCTCCTCTGTTTCCCCCTCCTTTTCTAATAATATCTAAGTCTTAGTGCTGGTATTGCCCATTGCTAGGCACCAAGCTTACATTTCCACAGAACTGTATCAATAGCCTCAAAATCTCCTTTCTAAGTGGTAACAGCACTACCATACGTGATGATATGCAGTAAGGACTGCATTTTCCTCACATTCACCGCTTTGCATTTGTCAGCCTCTCATTTCACCTGCCACTTAAATGCCTGAATGCACGTTGCATAGTATATCAAGGCTAATTATATGTTCTATATCACAAACAAGACTATTGAGAACTATATTTTGAATTGTTAACAGAGAAATAATAATGGGAACAGAAAACAAATTCATTTTCATTCTGTAATTCTTGTGTCAACTGCAGGAAGTTAACAACTCTTACCTGATATTTTAACTGGACTTTGAAAGCTTGGCTGAATTTTATGGACATTGTCATTTTTTAGAACTTGGTCCAAAGGAGATCTCTCAAAGAATGTGAGGACAACTTCAGACCTTGAATACTTAAAAAGAGAGAGAAAAAAACACATCCATTTTTAACCAGTAGTTTGCTTTGTCCCTCTTCTCCATTTCCACCCCTTCATAGTATGACAGAAAAATTTATTACGAGTGACAGCTTGGAGGCATCATTACACAGTTCTGGCACTCAGCATTTCTCCAAGTTACTCAATAAATTGCTCCTTCTTTCAGAGTTTGGCAAAGCCCATCACATTCTAATCTGCATGAGAGTGCATGTCACCATGAAGGAGGAGTCAAGCTGGGCCAAATTGGAACTTGGCTAACTCACCTTCCAGGGCATGTTTATAATAGTCTTCAGAAGCTTTTCCACTTCATTAAGTCTGGCTTCTATATCATGGGCTTCTTTTATTGTGATGAGCCCTAGAAACAAAGTAAACAGATCATAAGCATAAACAAAAGCACACTTACTCACACTTTAGCAGCCAGAAGCAGCCTCTCAGGAAGATGTGGAACCTCAAATATGCCTCCCAGAAATGCCTTTTAAACCAACTGATGGTAAAATGTGCACCCCAAACTGAGGTGGGTGTAGTTTACAAGCAGAGCTGCAAGCCTGACACAAACTCAGCTGTTTATGACCGTATGTAGAAATTGCAAGACAAGCAGAAGTAGAGCCACCTACTCCCTCACCCACAGTTTCACTACACAGCATTCCCAGCAGTGATAATTAAACAGCCCACTTTCTGATTCCAAGAACCATTATTCATCCTTTTTTTTTCTGTAAGTAAAAAGCAAAAGAAAACCCAAGAAAACCAAAAGATACACCCTACAGATAAGAGGGTAAAAAAAAAACACAAGCAAAACAAAAGGCAATTTTGTATTTCTCTGACTGTAAGCCCCAGTGAGTGGTCCAAGGAAAAATTGTCGGTATATTCTTCAAGTGTAAGATAACTGTTAGGATTTTTTTCCATATCATCAGTCACTGAATTACCACAGTGCTGCAGAAGGGATTAAGATGGAAATTTTACTGTCCAATATCCAGAATGATGCGTTACAATGCAATATTGAATGGGTCAGTATGGTGATCTTAAACTCTAATACCATATTTTGTATGTATAACCTGCAGGGCATCTGTAACTTCCCCCTCCTCTAGCAGACTGAAGGAAATGCAGCACAGGTTATACACATGTACAGGGCACATGAGCAGAAGTAAACCCTCAAAATCCCTCATCCCTCTAGTGGGCCTTTTATTGCTGATATTTGCAACCTACTTTTTCTAACCAAATCATCATTTAACCTCTACATTTGTGCATCTTTTCCAAGGAGCAGGATACATCCATGAAAATGAAATACCTAAGAGAAATTATTAAATATAACAAGCCACACCAAACAAACAAACAACTCAACAAAAAGCTGGAAAAGGAAAAGACACAATAAATCAAAAACATCAAAATTAAAAATCTGCAAAGCAGTCTGTGAGAAAGCACTTCAGTAAACTACAATTGTGTTAAAGTAAGTGTATCTCCATCTCCCTATTCAAAAGACAAACACAGTGCCATCAAACATGCAGAGTGTGGGAATAACATCCACAAAGAGTTTCAGTCTGCACCAGTCCTTGCTGTTTGCTACCAGTGAGATACAATCCCATACAAACTTTCCAGACAAAAGTGTAACTTGGAAGCTATCAGCTCTCCTCCAGTTACAGCTCTAAATAAAACAGAGATTGTCTCCAAAGCAACCGGGTTTACTTGATGGTTGTCCCACAGAAGTCACCTGTTTGTATAAGCCCTTCTCTTGCTCAAGAGTCCTTCATGTTGCCTGTATTCTCAGCATGGCTATTGCCTCTCCCAGGTACAACTCACCCCCTCTCCTGACAGCAGAGCAATGCATACCAGCAGGCATATAAGGAAGGTGGCATGTGTCTTTCTTTGGCTACAGTCCGGTACCTTTGTTTGGAAGTCCTCTGAAAGGCTGTAAATGTGAATAAATCTGCATGGGTCCACAGACTGGGTGTCAGCTGGGCTGTGCTTGACATTACAGACCTGAATTGCAGACCAGCACCCTTCATCATCCTTAACTACGGGGTGTGTGCAGGCCCGGGTGGATCTGCTTCACCCCTCCACAAATATGTTCCCATCCCACATTTGAATCAAGCTCAAATCTTTCAATTTTCATCATAAAGTGTTTTCATCTTCCTTACAAGAAAAAAAAAAGCTGCCACTGGTCCCACAGCTCAGATGCCTATCCATGGTGTTTGAAACGCACTGCTGGGAGCCCACATCACAGGAAACAGAGCCAGCCACCCTGGTGCCAGCTGCCATGGGGGGCCTCCACTTCTCCTGCTGGTTTTGATCCACTCTGCATAAACACTGATATAGTCAGAGCAGAGACTGCCCAGCTGTGGCTCCCACCTTGCAGACGAAGACCTCATTGCCAATCCACCAGGGATTCAGCATTCAACTGCCCTCTCAAATCCGCCCTCGATCTTGGACCCTTTCCCAGAGAAGCATTCACTGCTGGAACTAGTATTTTACCAGTAAGAGGAACACTTTCAAACAAATGAAGATATTCAGACTGGAAGGTGGAGAAAAAGAAAAAAGAAAACCCCAAACCACCTCAGCAACAACCCCGAGCATTCATCCCGTGAGGAAAACCAGCCAAGCGGTCAGGATTTCTCTCATTAGTAATCTGGGATAGCATCTGCAGCTCCACATGGCCTTTTTATGCTTCACCAAGAAGTCAGACAAGGCTGTCAGCCTGTTGCACTGTCACAGATCACCCTGTGGGAGGTTTTACAGCTTCTTGCATTCACAAGGAATTTCCAGCCCTGGTGTATTATCTCCTTCCACCTCTTGGAAAGACACCAGCCATGCAAACCCACACTCCAACTTGGAAACTGGCACAGAAGACTTGTAACATCTGACACCATAAAAACTGTTTCTTACTGAAGCTTTCAGTAATATCAAAACCAAAAAGCAGACAGCGTAGGAAGGAGGGTGATACATCTGCCTGGACAGCTTCCTATATACGTGCTTAATGATTGCAGATGCACAGCTTTGGGCCATAAATCTGCTGACCTTAAATGAATTCCCCATACAGAGAGTTCAATTTGGCCAGGCTAAAGCCTCTCTTTTCATACATCTGCAGCCCAAACACACAGAAACCACTTGACTGGCTATATATACACGTATATTTAAACCTGTAATTTCTTCTGCAATTGCCATGAAGTTTGTAAGGCCCTCATTTATCTTAATTCTACAAGTCTCTGTTTTTAAAAGTTAACAGATGCTCTTGTGGTTTTCAGTTAGTCATAGACCACGATCCCACAACTTGAGGAACTGCTCCCAACCCCACAGCCACGCTAACCAGAGTGAGGCACTGCCTGCCCAAGCAGCCAGGAGTGCAGGTCCTGGTCCCTCCTTTCCATCCCTTTAAGCACTCTAACTGGCTGCTGTCATCAACTACAGCACCTACATGCATGAGGAGCACTGGGGTTTCGAAAGGTAAAGCCTCTGGTGTCAACACTGGCTTAAGGTGCTCCTACCCTCCCCTGCACCTCATTTCCTCTCCCACACCACAACACAGAGCTGCTTCTGCTTTGCCAGCACAATCAGGTGAGCAGCAGGGAATACCTCAAACCACTCCTTCACCTCTGGAAACCCCAGACTCCACAGAAGAAGCAAAAGACTGAGGCTAGGATGCCCCATTCAAGCTCCTTTCTCACCCAGGCACTACAGTAAGTTTGAGCAGGAATCTGAATTTGTGTAAAGGATCACAGAACCACACCCAAGTTTCCAGGCCTATTCTTCACTTTGTGGGGGTTTCTCCCCTGCCTGTCTTCTTTCTCCTGTTTAGAAGATTTGTCAAGGCAGAAAGAAAGAGGAAAAAGAGCCAGAGATCGATGTAGGATCTCCAGACGCTGGAAACCCCTGAACAAACAGACACACAGACATGCCAGCTGATACTGCAGACAGAGCCCAGCACTGCCCCCATTCATTAACCCTGACACGAATACACCAAAAGGTGGATGCATCTGGAGTGCGTGGGACCTCCTGGCCGTATATGAAGCATCCATACAGCAGCTACAACACACCCCGAGGCTGTTGTCTCTGCCCATGGGCCATAAATACATGTCTAGCCTGTATTTCCATCTGGGGCTTTTACTACCCAAGAACCCTTACACCGTTTCCTATAAAGTAAAAATAAAATACCAGTAAAGCAACCAGTATCGTGGAACCAGTTGTGCTTTTTTCGCTTGTTCAGTCATGCAACAGAGCTGAGCTCAGAGCTGGGAAATTTGTTAGTGAGGTCATGGTGAAAGGCTGTTCTCATGCCTTTTTCTCGGCTCTGGCCCTTGTCTGACTGCTAATGGAAAACATGCACAAACTCCTCCCAGGAAAACTTTGCTCTCTGTCTTGTTACTCGTACTGTGCTTGGACAATTAGCTGTTATTTCAAGTGATTTAAATGCTATAAACACCTATGTTTATAGGGTTTGAGGTAAACTGGAGTCCCACTGGCTCCTTTTTTAACCACAAACCCTGCTGCCAAATACCACAAACTTCTAAGATTCCTTCACCCTGCACACAGGGGAGCCAGCAGGCTGGGTGACAGGAGGGATGACACTGTCTAACCCAGGGTGGCACTCAGCTGTGCCTGGGAGATTGCTTTAGCAGGGTTCTGCTGTGCGCACTGCCCACATAGTCAGCGACCTCATTCAATCCCTTTGACATTTTCTCTGCCCCTTTCCAGACCAAGAGCCCCAGGCAGAGTCCTTGAGACTGAAAAGGACTTGCTTTCAATTTGAGACCAAGTGTAAGTAGCAACTTTGTGCAGAGCAACATGCATCTGGAAAAGTACAGCACAAGCAGCACCAGAGGCCTGGAACATTTTTCCTGCCCTGGGTCCCTGGTGCCGGGGCAGCTGCAGGAGGCTGGGAGAGCAAGCCAGCAGCTGTGTACCTGGCACGCTGGCTCACAGCGTGGGAGAGGGGCCCAGAGCTCCACACAGGCAGGAAACGAACTCAGCAGCAGAGGAGAATGAACTAAGAGCCAACTCCTGATGTAAACACACAAGCCTTGGTAGGGCTGTCGTGTTACTACCATGTGAGCCACCAAATCTGCAACTAATGACATTCTGAAAACCTCAGATAATGCACCCCGTCCTTCTAGCACAGGAAGCAGGACAGGAATTGCAGCATGTGCTTTGTGGCTCATCATGAAATCACAGAGCAGTCCTGACAGTCAGTGTCCACAATGAGCATTGTCTCAAAAATCCTCTAGTGCCTTCCAAGGAAGAGTAAGTTCATGCTCAAGTCAAGTGTGTCTCCTGTGTCATGTCAATGATGACACACAGAAGTCTGTTTTTCTGGAGATGTGTTGCTGTGTACAAGTCACTACGTATACATGATCTCAAACTGTGGGCAAACCCTGTCGCTCCAGTCTGAAGGACTATACTTCATGTTTGTGGTCAGGACAGGAGCAAAGAATGTCCAAGAGATACCCTACTTTCTCAAAATCAGTTCAATATATAAAGAAGCTGAGCAAGAGCAGAAGCTGAAGATATGTGCAAGATGGAATGCCAACAGTCCTAAATGCTGTGTGTTTTAGTATTCACATGAAGATTAAAGTGGCATTGAGCCCCTTCCATCTAATACTCTCTCCATGCCCTATAGGAATACTGTAGAGTAGATATCAAAGGGAAAAAAGGAGTAACCAATAAATCGAGAGAGAAATCCTACTGTGTTCTGCTAAACTACACTCCAAGAAAGATTTCAGGCTTATGGATTCAGATGATGAGTCCATCCTTCTCTCTTTGCACAAGACCCTGAGCAGCAGTTAGGGACTTCAAATCTTTAGGGAAGACATGTAAGTTGCCTTGCATGGGAGACTGCTACTCTGCTCTCTCTCCTGACTAGACTTCAATGAGAGATGTGCCCCTTTTCCCCAGTTACAGTATTCATTATCACTGCAGTGATAAAACTTTTTTATCCTTTTCCCCCATTCCTCCTTTCCCTCAGGTATGTTCTAACCCTTGTGCATGCACAAAATCCAGGATGCAGATGGAGCAACAGAAGGAAGTTCCTAGTTATTAGAGAAGGTATACAAAATCACAGAATAATGTTAAATAACAGAGTCTAATTTGATTTATCCAAAGAAGGGCCAGGTACAAAGTCAGATCAGGCTGCTAGGGACCATATCCTGTTGACTTCTAAACAGACCCACAGGCAGATATTTCATAGAAACATGCAGAAACTGAAGCTACTCATCTGGCACATGGATCAGAGCTGAAAGGTGACAGACAACTCAGCCCCATGTTTTCTGCTGTTTTACTCCTTTGCACTGCTTCCTATTTCCTCCCTCTGCTGAGCTGGGTTCTTCTCAACACCATTTCAGCTGTCATTGTCCCTTGCTTCGCGGCCACCATACCTTGCTCCCCCTAGCAGCTGCCCAGGCAGCATCCCTCCTCACCGCAGACACGTGTTCCCTCAACCTTGCCACCTGGGAACTATGGCATTAGCCACCTCTGACTGGATTCTGAAAAGGCCAAACCAGCTCCCACTAACAGCTGCCTCCTCTCTGATGGAGGAGAGGAGGATAAAAGGTTGCTAGAAGGGCAAAGGAATACTCAGGGGTATGTAAAGGCAGGAAATTCAAAAAAACCCCAGTTGATGGGAAAGCTGGTTTCATACAACTTTTCTTCAATAACTGCAGAAATAACACTAGAGAAATCTCTTTAAGTTCAAAGACTTGATAAGATCCAGAGAAACGCAGATAATTACAGGCAATCAGGGACGTTAGATCTTCAATTACTAGAGACCAGGACTGTCACTTTTCTGTTCTTTGCCTGTTATTTATGCTGTCTTCTGCAGCATCTGGTTCTCATCACCAGGGACAGGATCCTAAAGCACTGGTCTGACTTAAGTCTGGCAGCTCTAGCAACTCCTCTTTGATGCCTCTTGCCTACATCTACAACACCCCTCTCTTGGGGCATTCACACTTGCCCCTTCCCCTTGTGGGGAAGTTCATCCATCTCATGTGACAGGAGCCTTACTAGAGCCTTACAAAGCATTTGCTGTTGATGCAATATCACTGACAAGATCCATCTTGGTGGCATTACTGAGGGAGCAGCTAAAAGGATACAGCAGAGCTGAAAAAAAGGGTGGGTGTAGGGAGGTGGACTTTTGAAATTTATCACATTGGGCTGCCCTTCTTAAACTTGATGATGAGGAACAAAATTTTTTAAAGCAGTATTAATACACAAAATGCATGTGAGTCACTCCATATTTTTAACACTTCCACTAGGTAGTAACAAACATACTGAAGATACTGAGATAAATCTGATGCAGAAAGAGAGAGAGCTTTCAAAACCCTGCCCACACCTTTCTTCTTTTGCAGTTCATATGAAGCAGATGCAGGATGGGGAAAAGTCCTGTCCAAACAACTGTCCAACTGAAATGCTCCAGAGCAAAAGTCATCACCATGACCGCCTGAGGACCCTGGCACACTCAAGCACCCATGCGAAGAAAAGAGGCAAGTTAAAAGCTGAGAAACCCAGACCCTCAAGATGATGGGTTTTCCACACATTGTATTATTAGTTATGGGATGTCCCAGGATTTCCTGAAGGGACGGAACGCCTTGGCGGCAGAACTCAGCAGACAAGCTTTCCCCACAGAGTTGCCTGTCTTGATGCCTGATGAGCCACAAGAAAGAAAAAGATGTCAAAGAAGCATGAGATAAGAGTGAACAAAGCAGCCAAAACCTGATGAAAAATGCAAGCTCCTACAACCATTTCTAGTGCTGATTTCTTATCAGGTGAGAACTGTCATGAAAAACACACCTCAGTTCCATTCCTTTCCACCATAAACTTCCCTGACACATTGCCTTGGTTCACCACAAAAAGACAACTTGTGTCTAGCTTTATAACAACACAGCCAGCTTCATTTATCTCCATCATTACAAATGAACCATGAAATTCAGCTGATAAAAAAACAAACCCAGAAGCCACAAACTTAATTTTGGTTATACAGTTCTGCTAGAGCCTGATAACCAAGAGCTGCATCCTTTGTCTGCCAGACAGAAGCTCTGAGCAAGCTCCACTAATGAACTGTTGACAGTGTCAACAATGGAAAAAGCACAATAGATGCAGTGTATTTATCTGTATTGTCACAGCACCGAGAAACAGCTGCTGTCTGTGGAAACCACTATGCTGCTTCTGTAGAGCTCCCTCTTCTCATAAATCACACTCCCAGATGGCCTTGTAAACAACAACAACACTATAATGCAGCATATAGAAAACTAATTTATGAATGCGACATTTGCAAGCAAACGATGTTCCTGGGCTGGCTCCCCAGGAACTGCCTTCTGTGTTATGCACGTCCTTCCAATGGCAGCCCTGGCAGAGCTTCCCACTGCAGAGCCACTCGGACATGGCAAACAGCTGATCACCTGCTTCCCGCAGGAGGCAGCCACCCCAGAGGCAGGCACAAGGCTTGGAGCTAGAGCTCAGAGCCAGTCCTCTGTGAGGGACTGCTCAGGTCTGCTGCAGGTGAAGTGACTGCCTCTACGCTACGAGTAGGTGCAAGGTTTCTATAGGAAATCTCCACCACTACTGGAAAACTTCTGTGGATGGACAGGGGTTGAGCACTGGCAAGGTGGAAGGGAACAGAGGAATTCTGCAGAGCCATAGATAACCATGGATGGCAGCACACTGGTGAGCAAACCTGGAGGTAAAGAAAAGAAACAGAAAGCAGCTCAGAGAAAGCAACTTGGAGGAGAGAGGAAAAAACAGAAAGAAGAGCAAGAGGAAAAATGGCCATGACAGAGCAGAATGAGTCAGAGGAGGCATGGAAAGGAGGAAAATGAGAACTTTGGGAAGAGAGGCCCATCTAGTAACAAAATAAATCTGTCAGAGAGTTTCTGATTTGGCAGCTCAGAGTATCAGAGCAGGACCAGGCATTACAAGTAGGTACAATGTGAACAGTTACATTGGAAAAGCATCTGAACCTCTGTTCTGATAACGAAGGCAACAAACAAGTGCAGAGGAGGATTGTCAGAAACCACCCTGCCACTCCAAGGGCAAAACAAATTCCAACTTTGAAAGGCTGCTAATGTGCTCTTTTGGCTTCCTTATGGGATTGATTCTACCCTCACTGAAGTCAGAGGTGAGTGAGGTGTGTGACTGCTGACTGCATAGAAGCTGGCTCAAGTCCTAGGATAAATCTTAGATGACTTAGATGACTACTCCTCACAAGTAGTATTTAGAGAAAATAGGAGGGAGGAAAAAAAGAAAGAGTCCTTTCCCAGATTTATACCTCACTTTTGGTGTCTATTTGTTCTGTTGAAACTATTTGTATTTCCATCAATTTTAAGTCAGCTTCTAAGTCCATAGTTCTGCCTTTCTCATGAAAACTGATTTAAATTCAAAAGTAGACTTTGAATAGAGAAACAGGCAGTTTAGTAACATTAGGCTGTGTTCACTGCAGGAGTGAATGAGCCCGTGTTTTCCTGTGATCCTCTTTTGTACATTTGCCTAGAGCAAGGAACAGGCACATTTCAAAGACAAATAAAATACTAGCAAGTTACTGGTAACATCACAGTGAATCATCCTTAGTCACCCTGCAGGTATGCACATATCTAACCTTGTTTACCAGCTTCCTAGTGAGATGCCTTGTGTTGCTGAACGTCCTTGGCCTTCAGCATCGTTGTACACTCCAGATGCAGAGAGTGCACTCTGCCACGTGTTCCTATTAGTTATCAAAGACAAGACCAGACTGTGCGAATGCCACACTCCCCCCTGGGACCTCCCCTCCTCTCATATCAAACAAAGTGTAAGATGAACAGCCACTGCAGACAGCTACACCTCCCATCCTCTCCTCTGCAATCTCAAAGCACTCAGCAGCTCCAACAAATAAGGAAAGGAGAGAGCATTGTGGAAGTCAGTCCGGGAGGATGAGGGGTCAAGAAAGGAATGTAGAGGATGGTTTCCTCGTGCTGAGGGAGAAAAGGAGCACACTCCTGCTCAGCATGAACTGTCTGCTGAAGCCAGCAATAAAGGTAACAACCAACTCTTTCTGAAATTGCTGACGTTTTTAAAATAACCCCAACCTTCGTTTAAAAAGTTAATAACATCAAATAGCTCAAGATTCCACTCTCAACCGTATCCCTTAAATGTAGCACACTGCAGCTCGACTGAGCTGTAGGATAATGCTCGTCCTTTTAATGCTCCTTAGGCAAATCTGTAGGGACTTTGGAGTCCTTCTATGCAATGCAAATTTGGTTTGCAACACTTTATCACTTCCTCCAGATAAAAGGCACAGCTGATATTCACCTTCTTTCATAAAGCCCAACAGAAACACACACAGATAAACTCACATACATACGCACACACATTTGTATATATATATAAATACACACAAATGTGTATGACTAAATGCTAATACACAAGAATGAGCTTTTGTCAGGTGTTTTTGTTGGGTTTCATACACTGAGCTTCACTGTAAGCAGCAGGACAGCTGCCTTTAAACAGGACATTAAGAAACCATGCTTACCCCATGAATTTTGTAAAGATTAGACATGCCCCAAGCAATTTCTTCGTACAAATACAAATCTTCGATACAAAGCTTAGCATCAGTGTCACTGAGTTAAATGAGGTTTTTATGTTTCAACTTTGTCAAGTTATCAGAGACTGTGGCCAGCCAATATAAAATGTTGGTATGATGAAGTGTTCTCTAGGCAGAGCAGCATACTCTGCAAAGTAATTTTCTTTAGAGCAGGAGCAGCATAATTTTAAATCGTGTATTGCTGAGATTGTGACGCACACTGTAATTGCTTAGAAACTACTCCTGATTTTTATTCTGTCTCTGTTGCAAAGTTAACCCCCACCCCCTCAACGAGCTAAACAGATCATAATCTGCTTATATTAGGTTTCGATTTTTCAAATCCTGGACTGATGCTTTGCTCATTCCCAATTCTCCTGAAGTCAGTGCATCTGTTCCTGAGATAAAGGCAAGTCAAGGTTGCTGGCTCTAGGTTTTAGGCAGGGATTGAGCAACACAGGCTGAGGATGGTTAATCTTTCCCAGTTGTTCATGCATGGATGGTGTATCTACCTGGGACTGTCAAGTAAAGCCAGTGCAAGGGACCATAATCCCATCTAGCTCAAACTGCACAATTAATGTTTTGGAGAGAAGTGAGAAGAGTTTAATACTTTGCAAAAGCTCTGGCAGACCTTGAGACAGGAGAGGAACCATACTCGCTTGAGAGAGGTGCTGAGGAATAAGAAGGGCTTTAGGATAAGCAGTGGCTCCTGTGCGTAACCAGTGGGGAACGAGCACTGGGAGGGGCAGGAGGCCAAGGATCACAGCACACACCCCAGCCCAGCTGCCAAGCTACTCTTCAGAGCCCCATAAAGCCAAAAGAAGGACTACCAGCACCCTGGTAGGTCATTTTTCAGTCACGGTGACTCTGGCAGGTGCTGTGCCCTGCAGACCACAGGCAGGCTTGCTCCAAACCTACCCAGCACCCTCAAAAGCCGTGGCCCAGGTGCCACATACATTTGAAGGCCAGGTTACTTAGAATGTACTGCCACTCAGCACTGCTAAAAATCATACTCGCAGTACCTTGGGTAGGGCACACGTGGTGGGTAACAAGCTTTTGCAGTACTTTAGATCCCTGGTCAGCAACCGAAGTGCGTGAGGCACTGTTTGTGCCGGCACACACCAGGGCTGAGACGTGGGGCCTGGCATCCGCAGGAACAGCCACATTCCCAGCCTGCTCTCACGCGGGAGGAGACAGCCCCCCTCCGGCACCCAGCCCTGCGAGCATCTCGCACTCGCACCCCGGAGCGAGCAGGGGCTGCGGGGCTGCGGCCGCCCCGGCTGCCTTGCGCCCATCCCCGCCGTCTGCAGAGGGCACTCGGGGCCTGCGAGTGGCGGCGGAGCTGGCGGGGCCGAGCTGCCACCTCCCGGCGGCGGGGACGGGGAAGCCCAGCGCCGGGGGACACCGGCCGGGGAGCGGGCTGCGGCTTCCGCGACACCAGGAGGCTTGGGAAAGAGAAAGGTACGAGCCTTTTAATGTGAGGCACATAAAAAACCCAAACCTCCCTCCAGAGGTTAGGGATCCGGCAGGACCATGGAGAAAGACCTGTCTCACTGTAAATACCTGTCAGAAAACGTCCTTGGGGAGTGAGCCCGGGAAAGATCGCCACTGGCAGGGAACAGAGCCCGCTGTCACACAGCGACGGCCCAGGAATGAAGTCCGGTGGGTTTACAGCAGTATGAGCGCTGCAGACCCAGTTCCGAGAATAGCAAAATGCAGACCCTCTGCAAGGGGGTCCCACTAGCAAGGACAGAGGCTAAGTGAGAGCTGGGGAAAACATCTGCATCCTCTCACAGGAAAAAAAACATGCACAGAATATCGGCTTTCCCCTGCTCCTGTTCAATCAAATCATTTACGTGGTAACTCAAACAAGTGGGGAGACTGGAAGTGCTAGGCATACACCCATTTTCAGATGACTGGATGCTCCTCACCACTCTACACACTTGAAATACGTCAGAGTAGAACACGTAACTCTATCTAAAAAATATCCCAAGCATTAAACAAATTAAACCCAACCCCCAAGACAGCTTGGGTACATCCTGCTTCTGCACAGCAAGGCCTGAGCATAGGCAACATCCCTCTAGTTTGGTTAATCCGCTTCAGAAACTGGAAGAGAACAGACGTCTCTACTAACCGCTGGTGCAATTCCCGTTTCACAGAAGTTATGCGAGGAATTATGCCAGCTCCCAGAGTTGCTTCGTCCCCTGCCAAGCGCCGCAGCCCTTTTTATTTTTTCGCCCTGTCCTTGTGGCAAACAACATACCAACATGCGGAGATTTTTCAGCTACACCCTTTTTCCTGCCAGCCACCCCCCAGCCCTTCCTTGGGGAGCCCAGAGGCACCGGAGAGGGGCAGCGCGAACGGGGACCCCTCTGCTCCCCCAGCCCAGCCCGGCCCGGAGCGGAGCAGCCGGAGACAGCAGCAGCGATATTGGGGTCTCCTTCCTGCGGGAGCCCTCGGCTCCAAACGTGCAGTCAAAAAA